>ML782751.1:1114196-1125941 GCA_009831015.1 Picea engelmannii | reverse complement strand
AGGTTCAACCAGATCGAGTCCCAACTCCTTATACCCTGATCTCGTTGGGGACATGCAAAGAAGGATCGAGAATGAGCAGACCGCTCTGATACCACTGATCCGGATTTATGTAGGAACATAATGAAATACAGAAATACACATAAGCGCAGAGATGCAGCGGAAATAAGACTTCATTTCAATAATAACAAATGACTGAAATATGCTTACAAACAGAATGTAAATGAACTAGCTAAAGCGTTGGTAGCTTATCTCCGAGAAGAGATGTGGCTGCTACTCGCATCCGTGAGAAGATGATTACAATGAGGCTCTAGAGGCCCTTTTTACAATAGAAGAGAATTCCAAAATTCATATACATCCAAAATCCTAACCCTAGGAGATGAAGCGCCAAAAGTCATGTGGGCCCCGTTTGGGTAAGTTAGTACATCAACTTCCCGGGGTCGTAACTTTTGCATACGATCTCCGTTTTAGGCGTGTGATAGCTCGTTGGAAAGGTATCGTCGAGGAGATTCATTTTGGGGGCTCAATTGTGCATTCGGATATCATTGAGAACCTCTATCTCAAAAAACCTTCATTTAGGCCCTCAAAATGGCCCCGGAAGTTAAAACCTGCTAAAAATAGTAAATTGCCAAAATTGCCAGAAAATTGTTTTGAGCCAGTCAGAAAAGGTGGGTGGCCACCGATATCCACCTGGATCATAAATGGAGCCCTACCCAAACCTTTCTATCCATCTAGAGGCATCAGATAATGGGCTCCACTATCCCCCTTCCTATTCATTCTAATGATGGAAGGGCTGAGTAGAAGTATAAAAAGAGAAACTGCAACTGGTGAAATAAAAGGCCTCAAAACATTTGAAAATTTTCCAACCTCAACACACCAACAGTTCGTCGATGACACCATGCTCCATGGCACACCTATGGTAAAGGAAGCGAAGGCTTATAAAAAATATTAGAAGACTTCGGGGAAGCCTCGGGGACGAATATCAATCACTC
The DNA here is from genome assembly GCA_009831015.1 of Picea engelmannii. NCBI lineage: Eukaryota > Viridiplantae > Streptophyta > Pinopsida > Pinales > Pinaceae > Picea > Picea engelmannii. The sequence goes on along the minus strand of ML782751.1, from coordinate 1,124,952 downwards.
CAAGTCCATGATATATTTTTTCAACACTAATCTGACAATTCAAAGAAACTTGGCCAACATCCTGGGGTTTGAACGTAAAACACTCCCAATGAAATACTTGGGAATCCCCCTGACGAATAGATATTGGAAAAATTCTACGTGGGAAGGAGTTATTAGAAATTGCAGGAAAGGGTAAAAAAATGGACATACAGAGATTTAAACCTAGCTGAAAGGCCTATCCTCAACAAAAACATTCTAAAATCAATTTTGACGTTTATGATGTCAGTGTTTCTAGCCCCTAAAGGAATACTACAAAAGATAAGATCCATCCAAAGATATTTCCTATGGAGAGGCACAAAAAAATAAAATAAATGGGCTCTGGTGGCCTGGGACAAGGTATGCAGACCGAATAGAAAAGGAGGCATGGGGTTACAAGAGCCATAGTTAACCAATAAGGCCTATGGGGAAAATCTCTGGTGGAGATGGGTAAAAGACAAATCAGTGTCGTGGATGAATCTTTGGAAAGCCAAGTATTCCCCAAACATCAAAGACCATGAGATAATTTGTTTCATGGGCACAAGGGAGGGATCAACCATTTGGAATATCGCCTAGTGAAATAAAAAATGGATCCAGAATCATAGCTTTTGGGAAGTCCGAAATGGTAGAACAACAAGCTTCTGGGAGGATGCGTGGCAACAAGAACCCATAATGGAAACTCCAGACAGGGATGAACTCCAACAAGAAATGATTGGGCAAGGAAAAACAAAAATCCATCAATACTGGGAGCAAAGGGATGGCAGTGCTAGATGGAGGATCTGGGCCAATCTTATTCCACAAAATAGAGCCCTGATTGCAACAATAACGAAATATGTGGAGGAGGAATTGGGGAAAAGGAAACTTGGGGTCTCAGAAGAAGATGACCAATTGAGGTGGGGTGAAAAAAGTGGGGGCGAATTCAACTTAAAATAACCATGGTATTACATCGCAGGTCAGGACCAAGAAAATCTGAAGCCACAGTAGGAAAATATCTAGAAGAGTCCCCAACGGCCAAAAATCAAAATGTTCGAATGGCTAGTACTACAAAAACAAATTCTAACCTGGGAGAACCTCATGAAAAGGGGTTTCATAGGTCCCTCTCGCTGCCATCTCTGTCAGGTCAAGGAGGAAACAACTAATCACCTCCTTGACGAATGCAACTACACAACAAAATTTTGGGATTGGGTGGCATGCATCTACCACCAATCCAATAGATTCAGGGGGAACATCAATGCAACCATCAAAGACTAGAACCAAAGATACAATGAAAAATGAAATGGTGAACCTTGTTGGAATCTAACGTCGGGGATGATCATCTAGGTGATCTGGAAAGGAATGAGCAGGCACATCTTCATGAATGACATCCTATCGAAAAAAAGGATGAAGGATTCAATAGTATCTCAAATAAGAGAAACGGTACAGAGCCGTAGCTATAATAAGGGGAAATTTCAACTTCCAGACCAAGACTCTGGCATCCTTGAATTTTTCCATCTGAAATATTGGAGCAACAACATACATGTGAGATGTGAAATGCAACTCCAGATGGGAGTCCACAACTAGACTTCCCCTCTGTCAGGGTTCCTCAAGCCAAATTTTGACAGGGAGGCAAAAGGATATCTGGGAGTGGCAGGGGCAGGTGGAGTGATCAAAGACAATGGTGGAAATATCATTCGACTGTATGCTAGGAGCATAGGAAACTCAACAAATAACGCAGCGTAATTTAGAGCCTTGGAGCTCGACCTTGAAATCCTATGCCGATAAAGGATGAAAAACACCATTGTGGAACGTGACTCCACCCTGGAAATCAAAACAGCAAAAAAACTCCAAAACAACACGAGATTGGGCAAGGTTTAGCGACACTAGTTCCTAGCACAATCCCTGCATAAAATCCAGGATCATATGAGAGCATTGAAAACAATGGATTTTCGGTGGGTATGTAGGTCACTGAACACTCTAGAGGATAGACTCGCCAACGAGGGGGTCGACATGGAAGGTATGGAACTAGATGAAGCCTAGATCAAAATACTGAGCATGCAACTTAGAAAAGACTGCAACCACCTAGAGGAAAAATATCGTGATGTCATCTGTAAATTCACATCGAGGAGGACAATGCAAGGCCTCTCATAAGGAAAGTGGGACCCACGAAGAATATGATTGCCTAACACTTGGCCAACAATTATCATGCAAGATCATAATAGGCAACAGGTGGGTGAATGGAAGCAATGTCGATACATTAGTAAGAGTAGTGGGGAAAGTACAAGTGAATGGCCAAGAAACAAGTCGAATGCATCAAATGACTTAAGGCATGAGGAGATGGTGATAACCAAGAACGATCCACTAGCCCCTAGTACAAGTATGGGGATAGGGACAGTTGGATCACAAGCGAGTAAGGGCAGTGGAAAGTACATGGATAAAGGTGGTACCATGATGATCAAACAAGAATTACCAGTAAATAATGATAGAATCACTCACCATATCAGGAAAATAATGGTTGGAAGTATAGGCTCGCAGAGGGGGAATTCCCATAAGAAGAGGGACAACAGGAGTAGAAGAAAACAGAAGGAGCGCAACAGTAAGGCTTATTACAGTTTCAAGGGAAAAAAGTGTAAGGAAGCTTGTGAACTAAGGTACAGGCCGAGTAGCCAGAGAAGGATCTGTGGCAGACAAAGAGGGATGGCATGAATGAAGCATACACACAGGAAGAGGATCCCCCTTGGGAAGGAATTCCAGGAAAGTTCACGACAGTTAACAAGAATGGAGTAGGCATTAAAAGATGCAGAGGGCACCTTTCATACTCTGGTTGCATCGAAGGGGAAGGAAACAATTACTCGGTGGGAAGAGGAATTAAAGGACAAGCACAAAGGCAAAGAGTGGGGTGACATGGTGCTGGAAGTGGACTAGGTGACTGATCCGGGGGCTACGCGACCTAGGGAAACCCTCTACCACAAAACGATAGAGATGGTCTGGCTAACCAAGATGTTGAATGGGAAAGTGAATTCAGAAAAGGAGGAAGCCAGACATGAGGATAAATAGGAAAACAAGACAATGTTGGACAAGAACCTGCGTCGCCTCAACAATCAGGAAACAATCATCAAACTGTTAGTATAGGTAGAGAAAGACCGAAAATGCAAGCTTGAGAGGTTGGCGGCTCATTTCCACCTTTACGTATGCTATGTTCATCACATGGACATCACGCATGAGGATGGAAAAGGTGCACCTACCCAAATTAGGAAGACCCGCACAGTCTCCCCGAAGGAAGATAACAAGAGCCAAGCGGGTGACAGGAAGGAGCACCCCCAGGTGTTGTAACGCTTCTTAGTTTTTTCTCTTTGAATTTTTTTAGTCTGATGGAAGTTATGCCCAGGTAGTGGAAGGTTAGTTCAGACCTATTACAATCTCTTGTCTAGGGGGGAAGTTTTAGTTTTTTCTTTATGTCTATGTTTTTTAAACTGGGTATGGAAGGTCTGGTCCGGTTTCCCTTTGTGGAAGACCAAAGCCATCCACCGCAACTATCAACTCTAGTAGCTGGGACCCCCTGGTCTAGTTTCCTTCTAGGAAGACCATGATCCCCACTTTTTGTATCATAATACTTACAAGTAATATAGATTCCTACACTCATTTACGAAAAAAAGAAATATTATTAGGGATCAAGTAATTCAACATTAAATTAAAATATTTTTGATTCTATTTTATTTGTATTTTTTATTTTAAGTATAAGAGGTTGAATCTTTCTTAATAATGGAGCTCAAAATCCATAGATGTCTTTAGATAATCTATTAAATAAAGGATAAAGAATTAAGAAAAAGTTTGGGAAATCTTTGAAAAATGCCAAGTTTGAAAATGCAATGTTAATAATCGAGCTCAAAATCCATAGATGTCCTTAGAGAAACCATTAAAAAAAGGATAGAGAACTATGTAATGTTTGGGGAAATCTTTGAAACACCTTAAGTTTGAAAATATAGAGTTGAAAAATTGGGTGTGCAGACCACCACGGGGCCTTCAACTTATTTATCAATATATTATCAAATTCATTCATAAAGGGCATTTTTAACTTGTGAAAAATAAATTCAATATATTGTAGGTATTGGGGGGTTTATCGGGGGGACTGTTGTAGGATAGATACACCCTGCAGGAGTTACCTCTATTAGGCTCTCCCTAGACCTAAGAGAAAATAGAGATACAAACGTTGGACGTTCTTAGATCTAAATCATACATGGAAATGACCTATAAGTAAATGGAATAAAAGGGCTTACGCGGTCACTTGACGGTTGTCCCTACACACTCCTTTTTTGTTTTCTTCCTGAAAGATATCCTTCACTCTTTTCAACGTGGATATGCACACATGAAGACACAAGAAACTCCTTTTACAATATCAAACACATCATGTATAGATTTATAATAGATCTAATGACATAAAATGAAATCCTATTTATCTCCAAATATTATGATAATCATATACAATCAAATACGGGGTAAAGTCATGTGCATATTCTATTGATCAAATGAAATAGATTATAACTTACAATCTGGTAGCCTGATAAATCTCTATCCAAACTCCTTTCCCAAGCTCTGTCATTAATCCAACATAATAACTTACTTTCTCTTTTCCTCCTCCCTTTTCCCATGAGAGATCCTCAATATATAGGATAATATAGATAAGATCAAAGGTTAATCTAAATAGTATCTAGATAACCCAAGGTAACAAGCTTCTCGTGCTCGAACCATAAATAATATGAGGTTTAATCTTATCTCATGGAAAGTAATCCTAAATAGGGAGTAGAAGACCCATTCACACCCTTCATTTTTGTAGGGAGAAACCGATCTCCCTTTGAAAGAGGATAGGAAGAGACCATAAATATTGGTCACAAGTTGTAAAGGGAAAACCAACGACTAGGAAAAAAAGTATTGAAAACTTAGGGGAAAGTGGTATAATTGAGTGTTTCAGACTGCTAACCTATATATGATGCTCATCAAGTGATCAGGTGGAAAATAATTGTACAAAACATGCTCCTTAGTATGTGATGTCAGAAGAGGTGAAGAGGTGTCTGATGGCGAAAATAATTTAGAAACTAATCACAGAGCTTTGGGCGAAGGAAGATTGGAAGAAACCATCATCATTCCTGCGTAATAATAACATCCCCAAGGCGGGCATACCTATGCTCGGTAATAAAAACTAAGCATAGCCACCAAAAATAGTACACTAAGGATCCATGCATGACATAGACAATTATATCATCGCCGGGAAAAAAATACATTGTCGTTCCATGTCACAAGTGAAGACGTAGCCACGACTAAGTAAAAATGTGGATCTATGTCATAGTATACAAATCGGTGAGATGACTCGATGCCTGAGCGATCTCTGAAGTACTCATGAATAACTACATCGCAACTTGGGAGGGAATGCCTTCAAGGAATGTAGTCTTCGCAACCCAAGGTCTTTGTGTCAAATCCAAATGGTATGAATATACAACATGTGAATAAAGGAGTTGAGGTTGAGAATGGTAGAAACCATCTAATTAACTTTCATTAATGTATATTGTTAACAGACGTGAGAGAACCCATCGATGATGATGATGATGGACCCCAAGATACCTAGTAAAATCTAGTGAGTGTGAAAAAAATAGTTGAATTCGAAGACTCACTGATTCATTCAATAGGATCCAATGATGTAAACCCATTGCCGAACTGTAAGGGAATCTGCAATTGATGTTCGGAAATCCTAGGATACTGACTAGTTTTTAGATTTCATTAAATTCATAGAACATTAAATTCATAAAACAAAAAGGAGTTTGGTTAATGACGTCATTTAGAAGGTAATCAGAATGTTTATGGGTCACATGCCGCTCTTCAATAGCCGAAGATTTACCGCAGTAACCTTTTTTGAGCAGGTGGAAGCTCATTCTGTTTTCTATATATAGTCAAAAGCCCAACACAAGACAAGTGACCAGGCAAATACCAGGAAAGGAGATCGTCAGCTGTGGAAACGTGGAGAATGTAGTCACATTATCATGTATTTGTCGAACTTATCGGAGAGTAGTAAAGTAGGAAGGATAGTTCCAACTTTCCAATTTGTTTGGAATAATTCAGTTTCAGTTTCATCGTGTCTATTACTTTCTCTTTCTTTCCTAATTTAAGGGATTCTGGTAATGGAAAATCTGATGTCAGTAATAATGATTTATTTTTTTAATTTTTAAAATTGTAAATTGTTTGTTTTAAATTGATTTATTTATTTAAATGTTAACATTATAATTTCTATAATTTAAATTTATAATTTTAAAATATGTTAGATTAATATTTATATTTTTATATCTGATCATTTTAATGTTACAATTTTAATATTAAATTTATAATCTCGAAATTCATATAGGTTTTATGAAAAATATAAAAATAATAAAAATAAAAATTCCCGTCATTAAAAAAAACTTATTCGTGTGTAATTTCATATATATCAATAGTTCAAGTGTCTACTTCAAATTTCGAGGGAAAAGGCCCGATCAATCCGAAAAGCCAATCTGTAATCTCACAAAAAATAATAGAACTAAACTTTATAAAATCTCAGTATTATGTGTCATGAAATAATAACGTTGTTACAGGGTGTATTGAAATATATTTTTTTCCACAGTAATATTGCTCTATATATTCACCAGAAATATAATAATTTACAGGGCAGCGGCTATAACCACGCACATAGACCTGTATGCGTTTCAGCCATCAGTGGACATGTGAGAATGATTACCGATAGTGGCAGATCCGAGAAGTTTACAAAAACAAAACATTACAGTGATTGTAACATAGCGCAAAGGCTCGTAAGCGCTACAGCCACCAGTTACACAGCAAAAGGATCACCGAGTGGACTGATTCATGAGAATTACAAAAGAGAAGCCAATACAGAGCATAACCAGAGCAGAGTCCAGTCAGATAGAGATCCGACCTGGGAGAAACGCCGATGAGGCAGGGCCTGTTCCGGTCAAAGTAATCTTAGCCAATAACCGATCCCCAAAAGTCATCCACTTCAGATTTTGATTAAGATTGGGGGACCTTCATTGCCTTCCTCCCATCTGGAGAAGGTCAAGAACCCGGGTGGACGAGATAAAGCCATCTTGGATTAGCAATGGCGTTATCTTCTCTGTAAATATGGCTGGCAGAGAGGCTCTTAAACAATCTTTTGGCATCTGAGGTTCTCTCTTTCCAGCTTTCCAGAGCAGCTGATCTGAGATCAGCTTTGTCGTTTATCCAATCTATGATGACTTTCGAGTTTCCAAGGAGAATCATCACATCGATGTTTAGCCTGTGTGCCAGGATAAGGGAAGCCCACGCCCACAATATCTCGGCCTTGGTGTTGGTGCCTTGTCCACCATTCAGAGTCCATCTGTAAGTAGTATGGGCGTTGATGGATATATGGCCTCCCGCCCCACAACGAGATCCATCCAGTTGAGCTGCTCCATCAAACCAGGCAATGGCTTTGTCGAAATTGAGAGGTGTAATATATCTGCGTTTTGTCTGGGCAAGGGTAGGAAGAGGTCGGAAGGTAGCATTGAGAATAAGAGTTGTCACCAAGTAGATCGAAGGAGGTTGATCATCAAAGATAGCGCCATTTCTTGCCAACCAGACGTTCCAGCAGACAATGGCTAGTAGAGAAGGGTAGATTTGTGGTCTTGTGCACCAAGAAATGAAGCAAGATGGTAGGGAGGGTCCTTGCCAATGTTCAGAAAATTTCAGTGAAGTTGAGACCTGGTGCCAGACTTGCTGGAAGAAAGGGCAGCGCATGAAGAGGTGGAGTGTTGTTTCGCTGTCCTCCTTACACAAAATACAACGATTTGGTCCTGACCAGCCACGTTTCTGTAAGTTATCCCAAACAAGGATTTTGTTTTCCGCCATGAGCCAAGTGAATAATTTAATTTTGAGAGGGCAAGTCCACTTCCATAGTTTAGAGCGCCAAGTCCTATCTCGGGTGTGCCAGGAAGATTCAGTCAGTGCTTTATAGATGTTCCAGACAGATATATAGCCAGATTTGTCACCCCCTGTCCAAATAAGAGTGTCGGGTCTATCCTGTAGGCGAATGCCGACTTCAGTAAGATGTTGTGTGTATCTATTCCATTCGGCAGAAAGCTCGGTATTTAGAATTAGCAAGGAACTAGTGATCCAGGACTCACCAAGTGTGTTTTTGTAGCGAGAATCTAATATATGAAACAGATAGTAAAAGCCTAAACTATGTAGGCACTCCAGCAGAGGGGTGGAGAGCAGGGCTTTATTGCCCATGCTAAAAATCGCATCTCTACCAACTTCAATGGAAGATTCAGAGCCTGGCAGCCATGGGATCCAATGGAGTAGTATAGGGAGTGATTTTAGTAAGTGCTTCCACGTTTGTGAGCCCCCAGGGGGAGAGGAGACGGCAGATCTGAGCCAGGTATGGACCGGCAAGTGAGAGATGTACTTATCTTTTATAATCTTATTCGAGATGCCTGTTGTCATCATAATTCGCTAGAGCGTGTTTGTCAAGAGTGCTAGGTAGGTGAGGTGAAGGTTCCTCAGGCCCCATCCTCCTAGAGCTATTGGTTTCGAGAGGGTTTTCCACCCACAGAGATGTATACCCCTGCTTTGTTTGCTGCCACTCCAAAGGAAGTTAAAAATCAGCTCGCGGATCTTCTTTAGCACCGAGTGTGGGATGTGTGCCAGAGCCATCCAGTACACCGGGAGACTTTCCAGAACTGCCTTGATCAAAATGTATCTGTCTCCCATGGATAAGCATCTATTACACCAGTGTTGTATTTTGCGCTAAAACTTCTCAAGGAGCCAACTCCAGTCTTTTGCTTTATAGCTAGAGGATTTTATAAAGTAACCAAGAGTAGGTATAGTTTGTATTAAAATTTGGCTATAATAAGAAATAGACAATAAGATAATATATATTATAAAGCAAAAGTAGTAGTTTGGTTACAGTGGCTTCGCACAATTTAAAATTTTCAAGGTTGTTTTACAACGGTAGTTTTAGTTTTAAAATCTTAGTTGAATATTTATGACTATGTTTGTATATCTTTTAGTTAGTGATTAGATAATAAAAGTACTTTGCATAGCCGAATAAAGCCAAAATGTTAGTGCCTCTCGATTATTAAGGACTTCACCCTTGACATTTACTTAAGAGTTGGCTATTTAGTTAGTTGGTTTTCTCTATGGTACATGACTTTGCTGCATTATTTTCTTCTTTTTCTCTTGAATGTCGTTATGTTTATATAAATGAAACTATGGATGTCTTGGGATGGAGATATGAGGATTATTAAATCTTTTTACAAAATTGTGTTTCAACTAATGTCATGTATATTTTTTTTGGGTAAGGAATGAAATTTGGTTTTCAAAATTGTATACTTTTTGTTATTGGTTTTTATATATGTGATAAAGGTATTTTTTTTTTTATGATATTAGATTTACTCATTTTTCAATACAGAAAAAATTATTTATATTAGTGACAATAACAAGTTTTTTACAAAATTTTATCCATTGGTAGTCTTTATAATTCCTTATTACATTGCCATACCTTAGAGGTATAAATGCAGTCCAAAAAACAGATCTTCCTAATTTTACATATCTGGATTCAGAATGACAAAAAAACATCAACTTCAACTTTGCTACAGAAATATATTAGCTGATTGACATTCTTTCGAAGTTCTCTGTTTGAATTCTTGTACCCACTACATGGTATATCACACCTTCTTCCAGCTGCATTGCTTGCTTAGATACTTGATCAGATTCCTTATTTGATCTACTCGTTACTCGTTAGTGATTATCACAAACCTAATAGTCTCTTAGGCTTCTAGTATGACTCTTTATTCCCAATTGTCTTTCCTACTTCACCTTTCAAAAGATAAAATCAAATCTTGATAAATCTCAATGATATGGTTCTCACATCTTCCTGAACCCAACCTGAGGTCTCTTGCTTCACACATAGCACAACAATTTTAGTTACAATCCCAACCAACCAATCATGGCACTAGAAAAGTATGAACCAATTCCTCTCCACCAAATACTAAATCATTTCCTCTCTATTGGATGCCTTAGAAACCCTAGCCTACTTCTCAATGATCTATACAATTCAAACACGAGAGAGAGAATCACCAACAACGCTAGCTACAAGAACTCTAGACCTCAACTTCCCTCTTTCAGATGAACAAGAAAATGTACACAAAAGAATAGGTGCCTACTTTCTATGATAATAATCACACATTTACTTGCTATCCCATTTCGATTGAAGTAAAAAAATTTGATGAAGATGAATTCAATGTGATGATGCTCCTATCTGTGAGGTATTAATTTGCTTGTTTCTCCGCTCATCTTCCCACCTCATAATACACCACATGCCACACAAATTAATTGTGTTGATCAAGAATATGCCTTTCAAACAATTGTAATAGGTGGTTTGTTTAATTCCCCTCTGATTTATCCTAATTTTTCCCATTTCGATTAGCCTTGGAGTGTGATGGGTGATTGTAAACTCTCGATACCTATTAGAACTCAGTAGCATCGCATTTTATTGGCATTGTTCATGCCCTTTAGATAATTCTTCTTAATCCAATATCTTTTTCCACTAAGTGATATACCGTGAGTAGAATAATTATTTCAGATCCCTAACAATATAAAATTGTTTCTCTCTCTATTTTTTATTAGGTTGACATTTTAATAGGTTTAGATCATGATACAACAATTCCAATCTCCCATACAAATATTAATATCTTATTTACTTTCTATCAAT
>ML782751.1:1077345-1105599 GCA_009831015.1 Picea engelmannii | reverse complement strand
TCCAAGTAATGTGCCCAAAATGACCTCTTCAGTGAATTCCATTGACTTATAGCTCAAAATAGTCAAAATCATGGAAATCATCGGAATGCAATGAAACCAAAGCCAACCTGTGTGGAATGGCTCATAATGATGGAATATGATCAACAATGCAAGATGGACCCCACAATGCCTCTCAAATACCCTTGTACTCTCTCTAGCATCCATTTGGCTACTCTGGTCATCATAAATCTCTGCCCTGTGATGATGTCCCAAAGTGGGGACATTACATTGTTGAATTAAGAATATTTTACATTTTTCTATAAAAATATTTTAGAGAAAATGTATTCATAAGTTGAAAACTAATTATCAAAATTAAATGTTTAAAATTCTTGATATAGAAATATTATTAGGGATCAATTAATTCAACATCAAATTAAAATATTTTTTATTCTATTTTATTTGTATTTTTTATTTTTAGTATAAGAGGTCTAATCTCTCTTAATATGGAGCTCAAAATCCATAGATGTCTTCAAAGAATCTACTAAAGAAAGGATAAAGAACTAAGAAAAAGTTTGAGAAATGTTTGAAAAATACTAAGTTTGAAAATGCAATGTTAATAATCGAGCTCAAAATCCATAGATGTCCTTAGAGAATTCATTAAAGAAAGGATAAAGAACTATGAAATGTTTTGGGAAATCTTTGAAACACACTAAGTTTGAAAATACAGAGTTGCAAAATTGGGTGTGATGACCACGAGGCCTTCAACTTATTTATCAATATCTTATCACATTCATTCATAAAGGGGGTTTTTAACTTGTGAAAAATAAAGTCAATATATTGTAGGTATTGGTGGGTTTATGGGGGGGGGAGGGATATTGTAGGATAAATACATCCTGCAAGAGTTACCTCATTGGTCTCTCTGTGGACCTAAGACAAAATAGAGATACAAACGGTGGACCTTCTTAGATCTAAATCGTACATGGAAATGACCTATAAGTAAATGGAATAAAAGGGATTCCCCGGTCACTTGAAAGTTGTCCCTGCATGCTCCTTTGTTCTTTGCTTCCTCAAAGATCTCCTTCACTCTTGTCAATGTGGATCTGCACACATGAAGACATGAGCAAACTCCTTTTAGAAGATCAAACACATAATCTATATATTTATAGTAGATCTAACGACATAAAATGAAAATCCTAATTCTCTCCAAATATTATGATAATCATATACAATCAAATACGGGAGAAAGTCATGTACATATTCTATTGATAAAATGGAATAGTTTAAAACTTACAATCTGATAGCCAGATGAATATCTATCCAAACTCCTTTCCCAATCTCTGTGATTAATCTGAAAGAATAAACTTACTTTCTCTTTTCCTCCTCCTTTTTCCCATGAGAGACCTTCAATATATAGGATAATAGAGATAAGATCAAAGGTTAATCTAGATAGGATCTATATTCCCAAGGTAACAACATTCTCATGGACAAACCACAAAAAATCTGAGGTTTAATCTTATCTCATGGAAAGTAATCCTAAATAGGGAGTAATAGACTCGGTCGCACCCTGCATTCTTGCTGGGAGAAATTGATCTCCCTTTGAAAGAGCATAGGAAGTGACCATAAATATTAGTCACAAGTTGTAAAGGGACAATGAATGACTAGGAAAAAAGGTATTGAAAGCTTAGGGGACAAGTGGTATAATTGAGTGTTTCAGATTGCTAACATGTATATGATGCTCATCAAGTAATCAGGTGGAAAATAATTTTACTAAAGATGCCCCCTAATGTGTGATGTTAGAAGAGGTGTCTGATGGCCAAAATAATTTAGAAACTAATCACAGATCTTTGGGTGAAGGAAGATGGGAAGAAACCATCATCATTCTATCATAATAATAACATCCCCAAGGTGGGCATACACATGCGCGGTAATAAAAACTAAGCATAGCCACCAAAAATACTACACTACAGATCCATGCATGACGTAGACAATTAGATCATGGCCATGAAAAAAATAAATTTTGGATCCATGTCACAATTGAAGACATAGCCACGACCAAGTAAAAATGTGGATGTATGTCACAATATAAAAATTGGTGAGATGACTCAATTCCTGAGTGATCTCTGAAGTACTCGTGAATAATTACATCATAACATGGGAGGGAATTCCATCAAGGAATGTAGTTGTCCCAACCAAACGTCTTCGTGCCAAATCCAAATGGTATGACTATACAACATGTGAATAAAGGAGCAAAGGTTGGGGATGGTAGAAATCATCTAATTAATGGTCAATGATGTATACCATTAATAGATGCGAGGGAAACCATCGATGATGATAATGGACCCAAATATACCTAGTACAATCTAGTGAGTGTGAATAAATTATTTGAATTCAAAGACTCGGAGATTCATTCAATAAGACCCAATGATGTAAACCCATTGTTGAACTGTAAGGGAATCTACCATTGATGTTCACAAATCCCAGGGTACTGACTGGATTTTAGATTTCGATACTAGATAATGATTTGGAGTTGATGAGATGAAATCCATCTAAGGAGGGCGTTGATGTATCCCCCATCAATCAACATAAAACATATAAAGGTGGATGGTGTGAATAGTCTAATAGTAGAGCACAATTGGCATAGGGATGGCCTGTATGAATGGGATAAAGGACTAAAAATGGTCGGCGTAGGCTAACCTCACTTGAACAAATCAACACCACAAGTGACTTGACTTGGAAGCATTGACTTGTTACTGACCAAAACACTCTCCATGGAGTACTGGAAGAGTAACCTATCGGTGGAGTCTGAGAACTAATGGAGATGGTGATGACTAAAAGACAATGGATAACCCAATTGTAGGACATAAATCTGAAACAAGTGCATTGTTCAAGGGAGATTCAATGGACAATTTTCATTTGTGAACATGATTACATTAAAACCCCCCACTCTTTTTCTTTCTTTCATGTTTGAAATGAGCGTGAAAGAAAATAAAAGTGTGCTTCATATTCTCACCCGTGGATTTATTATCAATCCCTGGGTGGAAAATGGTGCTCGACTGTCTTTTCAATATTTAAGGAGTCTATAAAGATCCAAAAGAAAAATCCATACACAATCTCGTGGATTTCTCATAGGCTTAAAACCACATCCTTAGTAAGTATTTCCCATTGGCATATAAGGACATCCTCGTTGAGGATTTTTTTCGAGGTTGATGATCCCAGATCAAGGACGGTTTCTAGGGATGTTAGGGTTTCCTAAAAAGGGTATGTTACCAGGGGAATTATTGCTCCCAGGTAGTTTTTGGTTACCAATAATAGGGGGGATATTTTTTCTATAGAAAGGAGGAATTTTGGGGGTATTATTGCCCCCAACATTGGGAGTGATCCAAGATACATTACTTATTAGGAACGAAGTACCCCAAGGGACATTACTGCCTCTGTGGAAGGGAGTATTCCAAGGGAGATTACTTCCCTTGGGGAATGGAGCACCCCAGGGGACATTGCTTCCCCCAGGGAGAAGATTTCCACCAGGTTTATTTGTACTAGTTCCACTATTCCAATTCCATCCAAATGGAAAATAATTATTACAGGTGTTTTACTTGGTTGGTGGGTTACCAGAAGAGAAAACAAAGGGACTCCCTAGATTATCCATAAATCTTGGTGCTACGTTGGGTTGTGAACCAAAGGTAGGGATTTGTTGAGTGCTAAACTAGACATTAGATGAAATTGGTTGGACTATGGGTTGGCTCGAAAAATAAAATGATATTTGATGTGGTTTACCGAGTGGATATCCTATGTCGGTGGATGATGATAAAGGTAAGGTTCCAGTTTTTCCTGTTGATTAAAAAGATAGGTTTCGAACTCTGCTAAGTGGTAATGAAAGTGGATTCCCAGATCCACTAGTTGATGAAAGAAATGGATTTATTGGGATACTTCTTGGCCTGGTGGATATTATGGAGGTGAGAATTAGACCACTAGAGGTTGGGTTTCCACTCGACATGGGTGTATGTAAATTTGAAAAAGATTCATTATCAGAATAATATTATTTCCCTATGAGGTTGTGGAAAAAATCAGGTAGACGATAGTTAGAAGGAGGGTTAAGATAACTTTCACTTATGGTTACAACTCCAGATGGATTGTCTCGAATTACGAGATCTTCCACATCACTAGTATTTCTATCCTTAGGTGTTTAAGTCATTTTTTGTATAAGAAATGGTTGAAGGTATTCGTAGTCAGGTAAGGATAACCCTATGGTAGTTCTAGAATGAGGGTAGGGTAGATTACATCCAAAATGTGTAGGACCTTCTGACTCTATTTGCGGGTGAAGATGATCAATGGGTCATTTTTCTTGATAATATATTTCCAGGATATACCCATTGATTCTTCTAGAACGATGAGGGGGTAAGTCAGTGACGACAGATAGGAAAAAAAAGTAATAAATTCAAAAAACAATCTATGGCCAACTATGAAACCAATACATAGAAAACACACCTAATCAAATATAAGATATCAAGAAAGATGATATGTCAAGCCATCAACAAAGATATGTCAAAAGATGATATGTCAAAAGTTGATATGTAAAGCCATCAACAAAGATATGAGAAGTAGTTACGATAATCTTCTCACAACATATCCCCAAGGTGCAAGTACAAGCTCATGGAAAAATATCTTCCCTGGTTTTTTGAAGTGGAGATTCAATGTCTGGCTCAGGTACCATAACGTTTCCCCCTTGTAATCACCCGTGTAGTTACCTAGGACATGCCATTAAGGTTACCACTTCACAAAACTATGGTCAAGTGAAACAATCTTCTGTTAAGACTATTGTGTGGGAAGGGAATACCAGGTCAAGTCATGGCACCCAAAATTTCAAGAATTTTGCAGTCACTTTGGGAACGTCCATGTCTCCAAACCCCACAATACACGAAGTAGTTCCACCAAGAAAATGGAGATGTGATATCTCAACCACTTACTTATCTTGACCTAATGCTTAACTCACATGTTTGGCAAGATTTCTAGGATCCCGTTTTGTTACTAATGGATTTTCACTCTTTAATTTTCCTAGTATAATTTTGGTATCCTTGGAGATTTAACTCTCTGGTCCTATTCTAAGGCCTAAATCCTAATATATTTTTGGTTTTATATCAAATAGAAATTTTACAATTTCTTTTAATGAACGTGATTTTAATTGGTTGTTATTTACTCAAAGGGAACGAAATAAATAACATGATGGTGTTTTCACTCAAAACCAATCCCAAAATAAAGATATATGTGTAAATGAAAAGTTTATTTTCGATGAAAAACTAATTAATGTAAGGGAAAATATTTTTTTCTTTTTCAATAAAAAAACATACACCAATGCAAGTGAAATTCCTTTTAAAAAATGAAGACTCTTTCCTTACAATGTTATTTGACAATGTGAATTTTTACTTCCACTAATGAAACCAAATACTCTTAAAAAAGTTAATTCAAAAAATGTAATGCAAAGATCTTTTTTTTTGAAACATTATTTCAAATAAAAGGACTAAAAGGACATGTTTTTCATCACATGAATCAAACAAGATAGATAATAATGGGTTGGAAAAATTATGAACAATCTGAATGAAATGTATTGCGAATGAAACAAAACTTCCAAGTTGATTCTAAGATGGGATACAAATTAGGAGAGTCGGATTCGCTTAGAAAATGGACGAAAATCTAAAGGAAAACCCAAAATATTTAAAAAAACAAAAAGACTCTCTCACAAAATTACAAACAACACTAAAATCTTGAGGGAATGGGATTAGATAATCCAAATCGTACCCACAAAAACAAAAGGTTATTTTAATCAGATAAAAAAATGGCACACAAAAGAAAAATATTTCAAATGACTTTGTAAAACTTTGGAGCAATGACTACTAGGATAGATTTGGAGGGCTACAAGAAGAGACATAAAAATATATGGGTTTTACTTGAAGGATTCCCCTTCAAAAATGGATTTTCTAGTTCCTGGTCACATCCTGTTAGTTACCACAGAGAAACCAATCACAAATTTGAGAGGACCAAAAGGGGACCCTTAGCACTGCTCCTATAATGTACTGTAGTTATCAAGACGGTAGCACCTAGTAATGAGGAATATCACGGCCAAAAGGGACTAGGTCGCTTTGTCTGTACGTTCCATGAGTGACTAGAATCATACAATTGAAAAAAATAAATATATCTAAAGCATATCTATCAGATCTGGGATTGAAAAAATTCAAATATCGTCAAAAAATTCTAACTGGAAGATCAAAACCAAATAATGGGGTTTACAACAAGCAAAGATATTGGAAAAATAGATCAAACAAACTGAGGAAGAAACTAACTAAAAAATAGTGGCATTCCCTATTATGGTCACCACTCTGTTGTAGGATAAATACATCTTGCACGGGTTACCTCCTTTAGGCTCTCCCTATACCTAAGAAATAATAAAGATACAAACGGTGGGCCCTCCTATATCTAAATCATACTTGGAAATGACCTATAAGTCAATGGAATAAATGGGATAACTTGGTAACCCGACACATGTACCTGCATGCTGCTTTGTTGTTTTCTTCCTCAAATATATCCTTCTCTCTTGTAAACATGGATATGCACACATGAAGATAGAAGCAAAATCCTTTCACAAGATAAAACACATCATGTATATATTTATAATAGATATAATGACATGACATGAAAATCCTATTTCTTTCCAAATATTATGATAATCATCTACAATAAAATAAGGGGGAAAGTCACATGCATCTTCTACTGATCAAATGAAACAATTTACAACTTACAATTTGAGAGCCTGATGAAGCTCTATCCAAACTCCTTGCCCAAGCTTCATGATTAATCCGATAGAATAAACTAATGTTCTCTTTTCCTCCTCCCTTTTCCCATGAGAGACACTCAATATATAGGATGATAGGGATAAGATCAATTTTATTATAGATAGGATCTAAATGCCCAAGATAACAAGCTTCTGGAGGTCAAAGAACAAAAAATCCTAGGATTAATCTTATCTTATGGAAACTAATCCTAAATAGGGAGTAGGAGGTTCGGTCATGCCCTGCATTCTTGTAGGGTGCAACCAGTCACTCTTTGAAAGAGGACAAGAAGCGACTAGATATATTTGTCATAGGCTATCAATGGAAAACCAACGACTAAGAAAAAAGGTATTGAAAAATCAGGCGAAAAAGTGGTATAATTCAATGTTTCATACTGCTAACCACTATATGATTATCATTAAGTGATCAGGTGGAATGGTGTGTCCTTTAGAATCCTTTATAAAATAAAAAGGGTGGATTAGAGAAAATGGTGTAACAATATATGTGGAATGAATGGTAAGGAGAAGGTATGGTAAACGAAAAAACTCCACACTATGCTCGCACTATGTACCTAGGAAAGGTGAACATTGTGTGTACCTAGAAATATTGAATGGAAGGTGAAAACAAAGGGAGGTAAATCCTTTGCACTATGAATTCCACATGCAAATCTAACTTAGACGATCAATAAGGAAATAAAACAAAATAGGGGGAAATGAATGGAGATGGAAACAAAATAAATGAAAAGTAGGGATCCATATAAACATGACATGCAAGAAATCACAACAATAATGGACTATCATAAAAGGACGTATGGAAATTAGTTTTAATGACACCTTGATATATAAAAAAATACCCCAAGTTATTCCTCTTCTTTCAAAAGTCAAGAAGAAATTGGGGACCTCTCAATTGTTCTTCAATACTTGATACATTGATCTTGATTGGAGTAGTGAGATTTGATTGAATGAATTTAGGAACATGAATATATATATACTTGCATTTTAATGTTTAATTAATATTCAATCCACTTCAATTGCTCCCATGTCCCTTTCTTTTATTCCATTTTCATTCCATTTTGTTTAAAATATCCTAGTTCATTTAAAACTTCCAACCTTTAGTTGATGACTAAGTTTGAATCTTTTCCTTGAAAAAATTCTTTTGGAGTTCAAATATTTTGATTCTTTCATGGAATTTCACATTTCCTAAAAATGTTTATTTGTTTCAACATTGTGGAGAGACTTCAACTTCTATATTCTTTGGATTTGTGGCATTTCAGAGATTTATCTTTTTCTATAATTGCATATTTCGACCTCACACTGAAACTCCCCTTTGTTGGCCTTTCTAGAAATTAAGATATTTTTGAAGTATGTGACATGTCAGAACTTATACAAACTTCAAATACTTAAGCGTATGAGCCAAGTCCCTCAATAATCATCGCACAACGATCTTGAAGATCAAAATTTATGAAGTATGTAACACATCACAAGGAAACCAAACTTCAAAAAATTGAAGTCACACACCATGTCCTTCAAGAAGCACCTCATAAAGAGCTTAAACAATAAAATTTGTGAAGTGTGTGACATGTTATAGGTGATTATAACTTCAAATATTTATAGATTTGCAACAATGCACCAATAGGAATGCCAAAGATAAAACATATGCAAAGAGCAATGTATCGATAGGGTTGAAAAGATCAAAATTTTGTGACTTCACAACAAAGAAAAATGATAAATTTTTAGGATGAAATAGGTCAAACATATCACAATTTTTTTATTTTTAGAACCCCATGAAATATTTTATCAAACAATATAATTCCTATGAAACATTAGAGGAATGTGAAATTTCCAACCCTTGGCAATGTTTGACATAGAAAGGTATGAAAAAAATTGAAATATATGATGAAAACAGGAAGGGGGAGGAGAACCTATCAGCTTGAATCCATCCCATGGGTTAGGTATCAAACCCATCACATTCAAAATTAATTAAAAGAGAGAGGCCAAAAGAGGAAAGACAAGGTGAAAATCTAACCTACAAAAGAAGTAGGAAATGGGATTTGTATGGATCCATTAGATCTAGATGAAATAACTCTTGGATATTTATCTAATCCACCCCACCTCAAGTTAAACATATGTGTTATATTTTCAAATATAAGAGGAATCAATATAAAATTAATCCAATGGACCTTAAGAAACAAAATCATGGAAAAAAATTAGGACATCATGCTAATACAAGAATGAAAGAAAGTTCTTAACACATGTAGACGATTACCAACATATGTTAGTTAGGGAGTGACACAATATCCCAAAATGTTGACATAATGGTAGGGGGAATAACAATATTGTGAACATTTCCCATATCATCTTGATATATGTGACAATAGATAATCATCTCATATTGGGAACATACTCGGAAATGGGATCCAAAGTAGTAGGTAGAATAGACAATGTCTACAACCCATTAGTATCCCACCTAAAAGGTGCATTCATATTGATGCAGGAACATCGCTAGCAACAAGAGAGCATGGGACAAGCGCCAACGCATTTTGGCACGTGATAAAAAAGAGTGTAAGTTGTTTTTTTGAAGTGGATGTGCCAAACTTAAATGAAGTAGTTAAGAAGGGGCGTACTTCTCGATTGTAAACAGACCTTGAGCGATCCACTCTTGTTTGTAGTAGATAGAGGCATTTATGCATAATTAATGTAAGTAGGTAGGTTTGAATGTGGATTAGACAGTTTAGAGCATATGATGGAAAACTGACTATAGACACCCTCATATTGTATCATTTGTAAAATTATCAAGATAAAGCATAGAAAAGAGAAGTAGCAGAGAGTTGTGTAGAAGAATTCCATGTACAGAAGTTCTAAATTAATACAAAAATCTTTGATTTAGATTCATGGTAGTATGATGCTTTCTGTGTGCTTATGTTGTATGTTATGCTTATAGTTGTTTTCCTCTTTATGTTGTACATTTGCTTTTATGCTGTACATGAATGATTTCTTGTTAAATGTCTGAAATCTGAGAGAGGGAGAGTAAGGGAATGAGTTTCAATTATTTCTCTATTTGAGAAACAGTGTTACTGCAAGGAGTGCAGTGGAGCATCCGCAAGGAGTGCATTGACGGGTTCAAATTTCATCTCTGGGAGCTCTGGAGGGATACAGTTATTCTCATTCTTGTAGAAGTGCAAGTTAAGCTCAAGAGACGTGCAAGGTGCGTGTAGGCCGAGTGAAGCCTCAGAGTTTACAACCTAAGTGGAATTGTTGAAGGACTGATGTCGCAGAGTTGGACAGAGTCAAGGGGTTCAAATACTTAGGAGTATTTGAAGAAGTGCCGCAAGGTGTGCACGCAGGAATTATCCCCAGAGAACTTGAGGATTTTCAAACAAGCTCAAGAGAGATAGAGTCTTCAAAGTTGTCAAAGGAAGCTCAGGAGGGATTTGCACCTTCGAAGTATTCATAGGAAGGCAAGGAGTGTGGTCGTCAAACCAGGACCAAGTTCAGAACTAGAATTCCTTTTGAGAGTAAAGGATTGGACGGTCAGAATTCTCAAGGGAGAATTCCCAAAATAGCGAGAGTCATAGGATCTAACAGAGTTGCAAGGCGGATAAGGGTAGTTGACCTTCTCTATTGCAAAGTCCAAGCATTTTGGCATTTGGGGTTTTGAGAGGACAAGAGTAAGCCAAGACTTTGGCTGATCAAATCCCCGAAACACGAAAGGGGGAACTTTTGTGTGCAGAGGTGGAGACTGTCACGTTGAAATTTTGAAACTTTGGAGTTTGGGGTTTCAGAATTCCCAAGGACAGGGGATCGACATTCAGGAGGAGAAGAAATCCAAAATTTGAGGGTTGCGACAAATTCAGTTGTCGGCATTTCGGAGTTCGGGAATTCAGAATTCCCGTTTACAAGAAGCAGAACACTCCCCATCGAGATTTCCAAAATCGCAAAACACGAGAAAAGACATGAAGAGGTGATTTGGTCTTTTGGCGATTCGGGATTTGGGAATTCGGGGTTTGTGTTAACATAAGGTTTTGGGGATCGAAAGCCTGGGACTTCCAGTACCCAAAAGTCCAAAATCACATGGGCTAGTAGATCGAGAGGAGGCGATAGGTGGTAGAAGTCCACGTCAATTGAAGAGAGTGGTTGAAGTGACACATGGAAGGACGAGGGGATTCCCGCCGAGAATTGTGGGACCCGGAGAAGGGACGAAACTCTTTCAGCATTTTAGGATTTCGGGACCCGGAAGGTAGAGAGGACATAGAGTTCGAGCTTTGACATATTGAACTTCCGGTACGCGAATTTTCGTGGACTGTTGGATGAAAAAGGGGAATCACAGCCATTGATTTTTATCGGGTTGAAAACATTGGATTCCGTTGATAAGGGGACAGGGCACGGTGAAGAGAAATTCCCAAAATCATTAAGTAAGACAGAACCCAAAAGAGGTTTCAGTATTTCGGCGATTCGGAGTTCGGGACTCCAGGAGTTGAGGGGAGGAGTTGCATGACATCGCAACTCCCGAAATCACTATAAGGAGAAAGCCAAAAATTGAAAGGGGAAAGGTAAAGTATTGGTTGTTTTTGGAATTTCGGGGGTCGAAAGGATAGGACGCTTGACCACAGGATTCACGAAATCGTGAAGTCCGATCTCCTGAAGTATAAGGGGAAATTCCTCAAGGTTTGTTGTGGGTGCAGATTTCCCGAAAGGGGAATAGAAGGGCCAGTCGAGCTCTTTGGGCCAGAAGAGGAAAAGATCCTGTGCGGATTTTTGACCTGCAGGTTGGGAGTTCTGCATCACATATATGGGTGAGTGCAATAATTTCATGGCCTAAAAAGTGGCAAGGGAATGAGTAAAAATATGCATTTGCGAGAATGTGTGTGTGTTCTTAGGAACGTGCACATGTTCCTATACCTATAGGTTTGGATGTGGTCGAACCTTCACATTGATTTCCATGTAGGTTTAGTGGATGGAATACATCCACATTCTTAAGAACGTGTGTGTGTTATTAAGAATGCATGCACAGTCTTAAGAATGTGTGCACAGTTCTAAGAATGCGTGCATGGTCCTAAGAATGCATACATGCTTTTACTGATAAAATTATTTAGAGGGCTCGAGCATGATTTGTGCTCACTGTGCACAAATAACGCTCGTGTTTCTCTCATTGGACAAATATAGTGGAGCTAGAGAGGAGGAAGAAAGGGAAGATATTTCCATTGTGTCCAGGTATGTTACATTTTTTTTAATTTTAATGCAATTTAGTCATTCCAATATAGTATTTTTCTTTCGATAATCTAAATTAAAAAAAAATGGAATTTTGTATTTTAAATTAAAAATGAACCTAATTTACATGCCATGGATTTTAAATTGCAACATATATAAAACAATGGAACCCCAAGACAATTTAAACCTCTTAAAATAAAACCAAGAAGATAAAAACCGCAACCCACCACCACCACACAATGTAAACACTGAAATTGATGAGGGGTTGGTTATATTAAAAACCCTTAAGGAACAATTAAGGGAGACTAGAGATCCTAACAGAGTCTTCTTGTCCACTTCTTTGGATGTCTATGTGCATTCCATTGCAAGTTCCCAAGGGAAAATAACCTCTATTTTTATTATAGGGAAATAATGTATGAGTACTATAGCACTAGTTTGGATAGAAACCAAGTCAAAGAACTGTGCATTTCATAACAACAAATACTGTCTATTTTTATGGATCCTAGAAATGGACAAGAACTACCATTGACCAGGAAACACATCTCGATTAACTGGTGCATCCATCCCCATTTTAGTCAAAACTAGATAGATAGGTGGTATGCGGTTTTTGATAAACCTCACTTCAATAACACAGAGGTGCCCTTATATTTTGTCGAGAAAATTATGGGATGAGTTTATTATGGGTAAGCATGTCAACTACTTTGACATTGGTGACTTCCATGGGGTCAGTCGAGATTTTGCACAAGACCGAGAGCATCACAGGCCTAACACCATGTTAGGTCTCCTCCCCCACAAGTGAAGGACTGACCCCCCTACCCAACATCCTCCTGTTGCAGAGAACTTGCAACATGTACCTCTATCCATCTCATCATTGAATCGTAACCTAGTGCAACACAATATCTTTCTTGCACTATCTCAGCAGGAGGTGCCTGTCAGTCACATTGATGGAGGGGTTGGAGCATCAACATGCAAAGGAGAGTAGTGAGATTTGATTGAATGCATTTAGGTACATGAATATATATACTTACATTTTAATGTTTAATTAATATTCAATCCACTTCAATTGCTCCCATGCCCATTTCTTTTATTCCATTTTTATCCCAGTTTGTTTAAAATATCCTAGTTCATTTAAAACTTCCAACCTTTAGTTGATGAATAAGTTTGCATATTTTCCTTGAAAACTTTATTTTGGAGTTCAAATATTTTGATTCTTTCATGAAATTTCACATTTCCTAAAAAGGTTTCTTTGTTGCAACATTGTGGAGAGACTTCAACTTCTATATTCTTGGGATTTGTGGCATTTCAGAGAGTTATTTTTTTCTATACTTGCATATTTCGACCTCACATTGAAATTCCCCTTTGTTGGCATGTCTGGAAATTAAGATATTTTTTAAGTATCTGACATGTCAGAACTTATAGAAACTTCAAATACTTAAGGGTATGATCCAAGTACTTCAATAATCATCTCGTAACGATCTTGAAGATCAAAATTTATGAAGTATGTAACACATCACAAGTAGACCAAACTTCAAAAAATTGAAGTCACACACCATGTCCTTCAAGAAACACCTCATAAATAGATCAAACAGTAAAATTTGTGAAGTGTGTGACATGTTATAGGTGATTATAACTTCAAATAGTTATAGATTTTCAATAATGCACCAATAGGAAGACCAAAGATAAAACATATGCAAAGAGCAATGTATCGATAGGATTGAAAAGATCAAAATTTTGTGACTTTACAACAAAGAAAAATGATAAATTTTTAGGATAAAATAGGTCAAACATATCACAATTTTTTAATTTTTAGAATCCCATGAATTTTTTTATTAAACAATATAATTCCTATGAAACATTATAGGAAAGTGAAATTTCCAACCCTTGGCAATATTTGACATAGAAAGGGACAAAAAAAATTGAAATATATGACGAAAACAGGAAGGGAGAGGAGGACCTATAAGCTCGAATCCATCATATGGGTTAGGTATCAAACCCATCACATTCAAATTTAATTGGAAGAGAGGCCAAAAGAGGAAAGACAAGGTGAAAATCTAACCTACAAAAGAAGTAGGAAATGGTATTTGTATGGATCCATTCGATCTAGATGAAATAACTCTTCAATATTTATCTAATCTACCCCACATCAAGTTAAACATATGTGTTATATTTTCGAATATAAGAGGAATCAATATAAAATGAATCCAATGGACCTTAAGAAACAAAATCATGGGAAAAAATTAGGACATCATGCTAATACAAGAATGAAAGAAAGTGCTTAACACATGCAGAAGATTACAAACATATGTTAGTTAGGGAGTGACACAATATACCAAAATGTCTACATAATGGTAGGGGGAATAGAAATATTGTGGAACATTTCCCATATCATCTTGATATATGTGACAATGTATAATCATCTCATACTGGGAACCTACTCGGAAATGGGATCCAAAGTAGTAGGCACAATAGCCATTGTCTACAACCCATTAGTCTCCCACCTAAAAGATGCATTCATTTATGGGTGAGTTAAATCATTTCATGTCCCAAAAAGTGGAAAGGGCATGCGTAAGAATACGCACTCGCATGAACGTGTGTGCATTCTTAGGAACATGCACGTGTTCCTATACCTATAGGTTTGGATGTGGTTAAACCTCCACATTGATTTCCATGTAGGTTTAGTGGCAGGAATGCATGCACATTATTAAGAATGTGTTTGTGGTTTTAAGAATGCATGGACAATATTAAGAATGTGTGCACAGTTCTAAGAACGCGTGCATGGTCCTAAGAATGCATACGTTCTTTTACTCATAAAATTATTTAAAGGGCCCGAGCATGATTTGTGCCCATTGTGCACAAATCACGCTCATGTTTCTCTCATTGGAAAAATATAGTGGAGTTAGAGAGGAGGAGGAAAGGGAGGATATTTCCACCGTGTCCAGGTATGTTACATTTTTCTTAATTATAATGCAATTTAGTCATTCCAATTTAGTATTTTTCTCCCAGTAATCTAAATTAAAAAAAATTGGTATTTTGTATTTTAAATAAAAAAGGAACCTAATTTACATGCCATGGATTTTAAATTACGACATATATAAAACAATGGAACCCCAAGACAATTTAAACCATTTAGAAGAAAACCAAGAAGATTAAAACCCCAACCCACCACCACCACACAATGTAAACACTGAAATTGATGAGGGGTTGGTTATATTACGAACCCTTAAGGAACAATTAAGGGAGACTAGAGATCCTAGCAGAGTCTCCTTGGCCACTTATTTGGATGTCTATGTACAGTCCATTGCAATTTCCTAGGGGAAAATAACCTTTATTTCTTATTATATCGAAATAATGTACGAGTACTATAGCATTGGTTTGGACAGAAACCAAGTGAAAGAACTACGCATTTCATAACAACAAATATTATCTTATTTTAGGGATCCTAGAAATGGACAAGAACTACCATTGAGAAAGAAACACATCTCCATTAACTGGTGCATCCATCCCCATTTTAGTCAAAAATAGATGGATAGGTGGTACATGGTTTTTGATAAACCTCACTTCAATAACACAAAGATGCCCTTATATTTTGTTGACGAAATTATTGTATGAGTTTATTATGGGTAAGCATGTCAACTACTTTGACATTGGTTACTTCCATGGGGTCAGTCGAGAGTTTTCACAAGACTGAGAGCATGACAGGCCTGACCCCATGTTAGGTCCCCTCCCCCACAAGTGAAGGAATGACCCCCTACCCAACATCCTCTTGTTGCAGAGAACTTGCAACATGTACATCTAGCCATCTAATCATTGAATCGTAGCCTAGTGCAACACAATATATTTCTTGCACTATCTCAGCAGGAGGTGCATGTTAGTCACATTGATAGAGGGGTTGGAGGATCAACATACAGAGGAAAGTACATTGAGAGGGAACATGGACATAAAAATCATGCATGTGAACCTCACATATGATCGAGTAGTGGGAAGACATGTTATGGGCCTATAGATCCTAGTGGATAGCATAACTTAATGGAGGAGATTAGTATTTTAACCCTCTCTATGTTCTTCATTGTTATTTATTTATTTTCTATTTTGTGTGTGTGTGTGTGTATATATATATATATATATATATATATATATATATATATATATATATATGATTGTATGTTGTTTTGTCCTAGCAGCAAACCCTCTACACCTATGGATGCATAAGTTCCTAGACCCACCATTGATGTAGTAGTAGAAGCATCATGTTCATTGGGTGCATCGTACACACAGGTATGTATCACATTCGATATGTTCAACATACTCATTTATGTATTTTTCGACATCTTTAATGTTTTTATATGCTCTCGTGTTTCTATAGTATTTGGCACCAGGCGATGTCAGGGATTGTCCATATGGGATGGAAAAGGCACCAATGACATAGGTATCATGTTAAAAGTTAAATATTGTATAATTTTCAAATTTTTTATGTTTATGTTTTTGAATTTTACTATTTGGTACTAATAGTTCAATTTAATTCATATGTATGCAAGTCGCCAATATATTTTGTAGATATAGTAGTATTGTACCCCTTGGGAAGTTGGGCGTTGGTTCTAGGTTACCTTTCTCTACACCTATGGTGTTGGAATCACTTGCATAGTCTGTGAGGGTCCATAAAAACCCACCTGTATACCACCCACCCCCACCTCGAATTTCGGCCCCATTAACAGAGACTACCACAATAGAGGTCATCTCGGAGAAGGTTGTACAACCTAGTGCTCCATCTGCCAATGAATATCCATCGATGCCGGATATACTCTTGGTAAGATAATGCATTGATGATAATATTTTATGTTTCATGAATTTTTTTTACGCATATTTGTTGAATTTTCTTGGCTTCATCTTTTTAACTGACACAAGGTTGAATTGCATAGATATTGGGGTCATGGAGGAGGGTAACACCCTCACGATTGACAGTTTCATATGAAGTGATTTGTCTTAGGTTAAATTACAAAGTATAATTTTCCTTGTGTATTAATTCATTGATGAAAAAAACTTATAACATTGTTTATTCTTTGTGCAGTCTCCAGAGTGTCAAAGCACACCCAGACCTAGAACCTCTCGAGGTGCATCCTCGAGCAAGAGAAGAAAGATATATTTCCAGGATGCTCCTAAGGATGGAGAGGGTTTAAATGGTTAATGATTAACCAACTACTGCCATTGTGTATCTAGGCCACGATATATATATTTTTTTATGTTAGGGAACTTGTTGTCGCACTGTATATTGGGCATGTGTTTCCATTTTTAAAAATATGTACAGTTTAGACGATGTTGAGTATATATATATAATACACATACACACACATTTCATGGCATGTTTTTTTATGAATCTCATTGTTTCTACATTTGATGTTTATGAATATATGAATTTCAAAGTGTATGAATTTTATGTGTATTAATCCCTTTATTTGTTTCTAAAGTGATTATAAATACTTGCATTATGCATTGAGGAATATATTATGGTGGAAAAGATTGTTAAGTGCTAAATCCATAAGCAATTATTGGTTCTCAAGTATCATTGCTTGCTAATCAACCATGTATCTCTACATCATCAATAGATCATTCCTTCTAAATTATTTTCATGAATGTTGTGGATATCCATATTCTAACTCACAACCAACAATATGGAATACCTATGGAATTATATCCATCCAAATCCAATGACAATCCACACTCAAATAGTGGTCACTTGAAACTATTGTAACTTAAAAAATGGCATATTACAATAATTTATTATAGAAATAAATTTTATCATTTATCTTCTACATAATTGAAAAACACTTAACAATTTCAGTTCAATGTTATTTTCTAGGGCACACACATTTTTCCCCTCTTTCTATGCATGACATTTATAAAATCATTTGATTTATGTGTAACCCTTCATAAATTCCAAAAAGACTAGTCAAGGACTCATTAATGCACATGTTTGTTTAGATTGTGTAATGGGTATATGTAAATTTTGTTAAACCCATCAATTCTTAATAACATTTATTTAGTCTTCCATGATTTCCACTAAACTTATTGATTTTGATCAATAGAATGAGAGATTTCACATGGAAACTAGATCTTAAAATGGGTATCTTTTTCCACTACAAATCAAGGTTTCCAGGTTATATTTCATGACACACCATAGAAAGTAATGATATTCTACCAAAATTCCTCCAGGGAGACCTGAAACCATTATTCTTTTCCCTTCAACATATATGAGAGTTTATTGCACATTCCTACCAAATTTTTGGGTTTGAGAACAGAAGGAGACAAAGGAACCTACCAAACCCAATCCCACAAACTTGTTGACGCCATGTCATTGTCATGCCATTGTCATTCCTTTCCAAGTCATTCCATGGCATGCCATTTCGATTCCCACACCATTGTCAAACCTTTCTGTGGCATGCCATTTCCATGCCTTGCGAATCCATGCCATGTCATTTTCATTCCTTTGTATATCATGCCATTGCCATGCCAATGTTATTCCTTTCCAATACATGTTATGGCATGCCATTCCATTTCCATGTCATTTCCATGCCTTTACAATCCATGCTATTCCATGCCATTGGCATGTACCTTGCCCTGCCTTGTCATGTAGTTTCCCATTTTAACATATATAACAATAAATATAACTTTCCATTGTCATTCCAGAACATTATCATTCTTCACCAATACAATAAATGATATCAACTAAGTTACAACATGATAAATATAGCAACCCTTAAAAAATGTAATAATTAAATGAAAGGGGGATGGAAATGAAAGAATAAACTAGGTTTTAGATAACAAATGCTTTATGAAATGAAAGATGAAACATAATGTCCCTAGAATATTCAAGTCATCAAGCCCTAGAATATTCAAGAAATCAAGCCCTAGAATATTCAATACATCATTGTTATTCCTTCCAAGCCATGCCATGGCATTACATTTCCACGCCATGACATTTTCATTCCTTTCTGAGCCATTCCATTTTCATGTAGCTTCCCAAGATGACACACAACAACCATAGAATATTCATTACATCAAGACCTAGAATATTCAAGACATTATTTCCATGGCACATAACAACCCTAGAACATTGAAGACATCATTTCCATGCCATTTCCATGCATTTCCATGCATTTCCATTCCATGCCATTTCCATGCCATTTCCATGCCATTTCCAATCCATGTCATTCCATGTCATGTCATGTCATTCCATGCCATGTAATGTCATGCCATGCATACAATATTCAAGACATCAACCCCTTGCATTTCCTAGCTTTTGCATGCATTTCCTTTCCATGCCTTTCCATTTCATGCCATGCATTGCCCTGACTTGTGATGTCATGCCTTTCATTACCATGCATTGTCATGCATTTTCTTACCATGTGATGCATTTCCTTTCATTACAATGTCATGTCATGCAATACTTTTCATAAATTTCCTTGCCATGCCTTTCCTTACCTTTCCTTTCCATGGTATGGTATGGTATGCCTTTCCTTGGCATGGTATGGCATGGTATGGTATGGTATTCCTTTCGTTTCCTTTCCATCGTATGGTATGGTACGATATGCCTTGCCTTGCATGGTATGGTATTGTATGTTATTCCTTACTTTTCCATGGTATGGTATGGTATGGTATGGTATGCATTTCCTTTCCATTGCCTTACCATTTCCTTGTATGGTATGGTATGGTATGGTATTCCTTGCCTTGACATTGACTTGTATGGTACGGTATGGTATGGTATGCCTTGCATTACCATTTCCTTGCATGGTATGGTATGGTATGGTAATGTATAGTATGCCTTGCCTTTCCATTTCCTTGTATGGTATGGTATGGTATGGTATGAATTGTCTTGGTATGGTATCCAATATGGTATGGTATGCATTTCCTTGCCATTTCCTTGCATGGTATGCATTGCCTTGCCATTTCCTTGTATGGTATGTACTGGAAATGGTATGGTATGGTATGGTATTGTATGCATTGCCTTGCCATTGACTTGCATGACCTTGCCCTGCTTTTCATGGTATGGTATCGTATGGTATCATATGGTATTGTATGGTATGCATTTCCTTTCTATTTCATGGTATTGTATGGTATGGTATGGCATGGTATGCAATTTCCTTTCCTTTCCTTGTATGGTATGGTATCCTATGCTATGATATGCATTGCTTTGCCATTTCCTTGCATGGTATGGTATGGTATGCATTTCATTTCCTTTCCATTCCTTTCCATGCCTTGCATGGCCTTTCCTTTCCTTGCATGGTATGGTATGGTATTATATGGTATGGTATAAACTTCCTTGCCTTCCATGGTATGGTATGGTATGGTATGCATTTCCTTTCCATTGCCTTGCATGGTATGGTATGGTATGGTATGGTATACATTACTTTTCCATTTCCTTGTATGGTATGCATTGGAAATGGTATGGTATGGTATGCATTGCCTCGTGGTTTCCTTGCATGGTATGGTATGGTATGGTATCCATTTCCTTGTCATTTCCTTGTATGATATGCATTGGAAATGGTATGGTATGGTATGGTATGGTCTGGTATGGTATGCATTGATAATGGAAATGGTATGCAGTGGCAATGGAAATGGTATGCATTTCCTTCCAATCATATGGTATGCATTGACAATGGTATGTTATGGTATGGTATTCATTTCCTTTCCATTGTCTTGCATGGTATGACATGGTATGGTATGCATTGTGATGCCATTTCATTCTATGGTATGCATTGAAAATGGTATGGTATGGTATTATATGCATTGGCAATGGAAATGGTATGCATTGGCAATGACAATGGTATGCATTTCATTCCCATGATATGGTATGGTACGGTATGGTATGAATTGTCTTGGTATGGTATGGTATGGTGTGGTATGCATTTCCTTTCCATTGCCTTTCGTTGTATGGTATGGTAAGCATTGAATTTCCATTGCCTTGTATGGTATGCATTGGAAATGGTTTGGTCTGGTATGGTATGGTATGCATTGGCAATCGCAATGGTAGTCATTGGAAATGGTATGCATTGGAAATGGTATACATTTCCTTTCCATTGTATGGTATGCATTGGAAATGGTATACATTTCCTTGTCATTGTATGGTATTCATTGGAAATGGTATGGTATGGTATGGTATGCATTGCTATTGTATGGTATTATATGCATTGCCTCGGTATGGTATGGTATGGTATGGTATGCATTGTATTGGTACGGTATTATATTGTATGATATGGTATGCATTGGTATTGTATGGTATGGTATGGTATGGTATGGTATGCATTGCCTTGGCATGGCATGGTATGAATTGTCTTGGTATTGTATGCATTTCCTTGTCTTTACCGTGTATCGTATGCATGGGAAATGGTATGGTATGGTATGGTATTGTATGGTATGCATTGGAAATGGAAATGGTATATATTTCCTTGTCATTGTATGGTATGCATTGGAAATTGTATGGTTTGGTATGGTATGGTATGCATGTTATAGAAAGATTTGCCTCACCCTATGCAAATTTTCTCATAAGGAATTTACCATTTCCCTATGCAGACTTGAAGTCCCTTTTTGAATTCCCAGATCTAAAAATAATATTTTTCCAGATATATGTGCCCTAATTATTATAGAACATATGTATATGTAGGTTACACCATTACAACCTGCGTACATCGGGTTTTGTGCCCAAAATTACAAATGGTGTCCGTTTTTCATGTCACATCATGAGATCCATGATCCTTGACCTTCCATATACTAGAAATGTTCTGAATCGTCCCTTGAGTTCCATTTGAAAGATATAAATGGGCCATATCCAAGCTATGGAAAAGAAGAGAAAAATTCAAGTTTTAGAGCAAAGTTACTCGGGAGAAATTATTCACTTTATATTGAGTCTAAATCCCTTTATCCTTTTATGTCTGAACACATTGTTCAACCCCCATGCCCTTCCCTACTTGATGGAGAACCTCATCGTCTCTCTTATATGACCTTTCCTTTGGTGGAGGATTGAAGTGGTGGAGGCCTAACTGGAAGGGACTTAGTTTCTCGGTTTTGAACCTGCCGACACGAAAGTTTGTCATTCATACAATTCTATTGATTACATTTTAAAACGAATAATTTTTTCTCATCCAATTAATGTCTTGAAAATATTTGAATTGTTATTCCATGGGAATATTTGTTATGAATATTGATGGATTATGCTATTGAATGTGTTAAATTTATATATTATCACCATATGCTTGCGTATCTTGGTTGTTGAGGACAAGTTGTAGGTGTATTTATTTGAGTCAAGTGCTCAATGGTGGACTTCATCGAACATCTAAACAAGGTAGGCTCTTTATCTTGTCTTGTTAGCATATTTGTTTGTATAACATACTTGAGATTAGAGTTTATTTTTTCATTCATTTACATCTGTTGTGGTTTACCCCATGCCATAGAGAGATTTTCCTCGTAACATAATTGGTGACCACACTGGGGAATGAATCTTATTTTGGGGGTTTGGAGTGTTTTTCTCCTTTGATTGCTCTCATTTATATTGAGTTTCTTGTTTTCTGATTTCTTGAAAACCTCTGTTCATTCTGATTATGAGTTTCTTAGCCTTAGCCTTAACCTGACAGTGTTCCAATACATATACGCAGTTTTTTTTCTTGACAGTCGCGTACATATGTGTGTTTTCATTTTGTGGGAGGCATATATACATGGTTTTATCTTGAACAGTTTCGTACATCATTCTTGTATGCTTAGTTGCTGAGTTTGATGTTTTATAGGTAAGTTTTGATGGTTTCTTAGTCTTCTTAGGTCTTTGTTATTACTGTTAAGTTCCTGCAGAGTGATAGGAAACCTTTCTTTGGTTGAGTTTTCAGGAAGTGCCTTTCTCATCATCATTTTCATTGATTGTCCTTGTATCTTGGGTTGGGTGTTTTCTTTCTGATATCCTACTTGGTTTGTCTTTGTTTACATACAGTAGCATTTTTATATCAAACCATTGTCCAATCCTTTCATTTTCATTCTTTTATATTGAAAATACAAAAATAATAAACATTTTGCATTGTTGGCATTTGATCTTTTGGGTTATTATCATTGATCTTAGTACATGTATGGAAATATTGCATCTTATTTTGAATTGAAGAATTAAAATGAAAATTTCATTTTGAAAAAATTATCATTTATTGGGAATTGAAGTTAGGAATTTTCATTTTATTCATATTCATTTATTTTACTTACTAAGTCATAACATCATCAGTTTCACGACCACAACTTTTTGAGTAAGAAAGGCCACTAAAAGAAATGTTGATAAATTTAAAATTGATTAGAAACGATTTTGTTTTTAGGGTGCACAAACTAGCTTAGGATTTACAACCTTGGAATAGGATTTTGTGAGTAAACTTATCCAAGGCTATTAAATCAACATATGTTTCTGATTAAGGGAGTGGTGAAATACATTGTATAATTGGTGACGTTAGGAGGCTACACTTACACCAGAGTTAAGCACGAGGTCGCGTGAAGCTAGTTGAGGGGATATCCCCCCAATACCTTCTTAGCATCAAATATATTTCTGGGGATCTATTCGTATATGAGGATCTTTCTAGTACCTTTACATCTCTGAAAGGT
Organism: Picea engelmannii; assembly: GCA_009831015.1. NCBI lineage: Eukaryota > Viridiplantae > Streptophyta > Pinopsida > Pinales > Pinaceae > Picea > Picea engelmannii. The sequence goes on along the minus strand of ML782751.1, from coordinate 1,081,976 downwards.
GGTGATTTCGAGGTTTCGAGCATTGTTACCTTGCCCATACGATGGAACTGACTTATGACAGTTCACATGTGCATAATTTATATCATGGTTTCTTAGTTTCTTGACATATGTTCCACATAGGTTACTTGTAGGGGTTATTCTACAGGTACCCTGGGTCAAATAAGGGTTGGAAAACACACCACTTTTATGGAGGATTACCTCTCCGGGGGGATCTGACCGACTAGTTGTTAATCCCACGAGGGCCCATATAATTGATTTTGGTACCTACAATATTTTGCAGGGAGTCTCAGGACCCTCTTGGGCGAGGCATACCTACTTTAGGGAGGGAGGCTCCTTTCAACCACTTTATCATGTTTGTGTAGATATTATCTTTTTGTTTATTTTGGTGTGTTGTTTGATCATTAGTTGGCCTTAGGATTTTGTATTGTGTCACGATTTTTCATTATTATGGATAGTGGAGTCCCTTTGACTCCCTCATTTAGCGCTACCTCCCCCATGGAATTCACTCATTCAATGCGGAGGAATCCATCTATGTTTCATAATCATATGTTGAATCATGATACTTAGTTAATACCTTCAGTCTCTAATCATCTTCCTCTTAATATGCCAAACATGACTTCACCCTTTCCATCCTCTCCCTCACCTCCCTATATGAATCCTGGTTTTGGATCTAGGGGCATGATGACTCCTCTTTATACATGTTCATTTTATGGGAGTCATATCCCTCAACTGACCCTCATAGCAGGAGGTTGGAATCTACCTTCTTACAGATCCAATCCTAGCTTCACTTTTTCAGGAGAAATTTCTCAAATGGGTGGTTATTCTTCTTATCACAGCCCGTCCGTATATCCTTCATCTACTATGCCAGTTCCTACGAACACTTTTCCCATGAATGACCTCCATATATCCTCTAGTATTTAATATAGAGGGAGTCATTTTTATAATACGGACTACCCCCTTCACGAAATACCTTCATCTGGGAGAAACATATATCCTCACCTGAGTAACCCTTGTCACGACATTTTCTCTTCTCAAACATTTTCTTCAGTGATGATTCCTTTAGAAACCTATATGAATCAATTTGTAGGAGGATACTACCCTACCAGGAAGGGACACGGTGTATACCATAACCATTCATGGCCTACAATTTCTCAAAACCATTCTTTCCCGGTACCTTGGTTTCAAATGCTACAACCAACCATTGCCACCAATCCAACCACTGCAATTCATGCTGGGGGCACAACTCTAGTATCCATGAGTCATTCTAACATCACATCTCCAACCATGGTCATCCATGTTGGAGAATCATTGCCAACCTATGTACATCATATGGGGGATGAACCATTAGCCTCTTCCAGTCGCGCTGAGAGCATGTCACCAGCCATTGTGAGTGATGCTCAGGGAATTCATATGATTGAGAAGCCTCAACGTATAGGACGTAATCCCAAGTTCCTTTGTAGTCTTTTCAAAGGAGTTCATTTAAATTGCTTGTGCCCTACTACTATTGTAGTAGAAGAAGCACAATTCTTGCCTGATAACCCTTCATGTTTGAAGTCATATTTGGTTTCCAAACATTCTATTTCTTCTTTGATTGACACAGTGGTCATGTCGATGCAATATTAGCCTGACACTGCTCCTGTTTTGAAGAGTGAGGCATATTTTGACCATGTCATTAACATTTCTATCCCTATACCTTCTGAACAAGAGAATGTTCTACTCTCCCTGAGTACGCTCCCTCCAAGTCTTAGGGATGTTTCCTTTGACTAGGATGGTCTTTTGGGGTATTAATTTCCTTCTTCTATTCCCTTTCAAATAATGGGCATTCTTCGATATATCATTGAGAAGGTAACCTCTGTGATTATTTTATATCTCTCTACTTGGAAAGCTCTAGATTTTCCCAAGATTGTGTCATTTGGTCGTAAGTTGTGAACTTTCACAGAAGTCCTACAGGGGAGCCCTCGCCTCCCCCATGACATGCCTCTTAGAGAACTACCAACAAGACTGGTTTAATCTCTTATCCAACTCTCTCAAAAAGAAAAAATATTGTCGAGTGAAATTGTCTCTTTCACACTCGTAAATTGGATTTGAAAGGACGACTATTTGGTGTAATTTTACCCATTTTTCTAACCAAGTAGACTAAGTTTATGAAAAAGGACATTTTTTGGTGTTTAGTTGTAATTGCATCGCATTCCATTTATTGCAGTATTGAGCCTATTGTCGGTTCTCACATTCTCATTATAATCCTATGACCTCATCAGTTTCCATCATCATCCAAGTAGAGCCTTGTTTATATCCTTTGTAGCTTGACACCCTATACCCAAGAGGAAACATTCCCCCAAGTGTCCATATCCTGCATGCACCTCCTTTCATTGAGCATAGGTATGTTCCATTTTTGGAACTAGTTTCTTACTAGCGACACTTGTTTCATATGTCTCATTCTCTTGTTCAAAGGATATTTATCATCTTGTGTTAGCCAATTCTCAGAAATCTTGAATTTTCATGTCGGCCATACCCTTAGTGTGTCTCAGAGTTACATGAGGTTGTAGTCCTATCATGCACCCTGGTCCTACTTTCATCATTGGTAGGTAACCTTGAATCCAACAATCAACATTTCATCATTGGTCGTTGACCAGGGGGTTTCCATTGTGTTCGACAACAATAAATCTATTCACACATTGGGATTCATGTAGTGTATTGGATTCCATTATCCTTATGTGTGGTTTCCTTGCCTTTGTCATCATTTTTCTTTATTGGATGCTTCTTAGAGGGTATTTTTCGTGTATTGCTTGCATCTGGCGCATGCAAAGACACCCAAGGTTGTTGGTTCATGAACATGTTATTTGTATGAATTCCTCCAAATCATCAAGATCCTTCTTTGTACCTCATGATGAATGATGAGATATTCCTCAATTATCTCCTTTCAGTGTGCCTCCTTCCATCGAATTGATCACATCTATTATTGAAACAAGACCTAGAGTCCTATGAGTACCTAGATGATGCAGGAGCATCGTAAGTAGACAACTAGGAAAGCATAAAGGTGAAATATAGCTGGAAAAGCGCAGCACACATTTTGCGCATTTTGAAATATTTTGAAAATTTAATGAGCGGATATTAATGTGACATCTAGGGGGAAGTGTACTTGCATTTATATCTAGATGTTGTAAATAGATCTTGAGTTATTTGCTCTCATCTATTGAATGTAATAGGCATTTAAGTCTGTTTAATGAAAGTAGGTAGATTTGAGTTAATAGATTAGACAGTTTTAGAAGCATAGGAGGGAAAATGGATATAGACACCCTCACCCTTGTATCAGTATAGAGTAGGAGAATTAGAACAAAGGAGAATTCATAAGCTGTAGAACTGTAGCAGAGAGCTGTAGAGAAGAACCCATGTAAAGGAGCACTTGAGTTAATATATAAAGATTTGAATCAATTTTCATGGTGTTATGATGCGTACTGTTTACATTAACTGAATGGTATGTTTACAGTTGTTTTATTTTCTCTGCTATGAATTTGTTTCAATGCTATGTTGTGTGTACGATTTCATGTTGAATGTATGAAGTCTGAGAAAGAAGAAGAATGAGTTTCAATTGTTTCTCTTCCTGAGAGTTCCTGCAAGGAGTGCAGTGAACGTCCTCAAGGTGTGCGTTGACAGGAGTCTGAGTTTTATCTCAGAAAGCTCAGGAGATATACCATTGTTCTCATAATCAGCAGAAGTGCAGGTGAAGCACAAAGCCATGCAAGGTGTGCTCAGGCTAGTTGAAACCTTATAACTCATCAACTAAGGTGAAGGTTGAAGGACCATTGTTGCAAAGAGTGCACAGGGTCGAGGACTCAAATAACTAGAGGTTATTTGAAGGCTTCCCGCAAGGAGTGCGAGTAGGATTCCTCTTGGAGACTTGAGTTTGGAAGTGAAAGATCAGTAGGGATAGCACCTTTGAAGTTGACGACCACGCTACCCCTCGCGAGCACGGTCGCCCCACCAGGACCTTCACAATTCCGCGGCCCGAAGAGTTGACACTCTTCCTTCCCTTATCGGGGGTTCGCAACCCACAGTCTCTCTCACACACGCTTCCCCTTTATAACTTGCCTGGGGAAAAGAATCGGAGTCTCGCCTCTCGCGAGTCCCGACGTCGAATGTGTCTTTCCCGGATTCCCGAGACCGAGGACAGTCAACGTTGACTCTTCCTTCACTTCTCGCGGCTCGGAGAATGTGTCCCCCTGCACACGGACTCCGAAGTCCCGAGATGCCGATCCCGCGATTTTTCCCTCTCGTGACTTCGCGTCTCGGTCGTTAGTCTTTCCTCCTCCTGAGACCCAGTGTCCCGAGGTCGCGAGGCCCGAAGTCACGTGCTCCGTCAATGACCTATGAGTCCCTGATCAAGAAAGAAAAGTTGTCGGACTTAAACAATCCGTCCTCACGACTTCCGACTCAATGGGCCAGTCTCTCCCCTTCTCTTTCCAAAGTATTTCGCCTCAGTTTCGCTCACACTCTAAGGAGTTCTCTGAAGTCTTATTCCCTTCATAATATTCCTTCCTGCTATGGTCACTGTAACTGATCACTTTCCCTTCAAGCAACCCTGCGACTGCACCATCCCGGACTCAACCCGACTGCACCCCGCAGAACTCCTG
>ML782751.1:1036849-1061902 GCA_009831015.1 Picea engelmannii | reverse complement strand
GCTATTTTGGAAAAAAAATTGATAAATCTTCTGTAGTATCCAGCATGTCCTAGAAAACTTCTTACCTCTGTTTGGGTTTTGGGAGTAGGAAGATCCTTAATGAATTGTATCTTGGATGGGTCTACCTGAATTCCTTGAGATGAGATAAAATTTCCAAGCACTATTCCTTCACTCATCATCATATGAAATTTTTCTGTACTTAAGGAAAGGTGGGCTTGTATACATCGTTTAAGTACTTTCTCAAGGTTTTGCAGTGCTTCTTGAAAAGAAACACCATAAGGGGTAAAATCATCCATAAAAATTTCCATAGATTCATTAACCATATCAGAAAATATTGCTATAACTGCTCTTTGAAAGGTTGTTGGTGCATTACATAGTCCAAATGGGAGAACTCTATAAGAAAAAGCTCCCCAAGGGCTAGTAAAAGTGGTTTTATCTTGATCTTGAGGTGCAATTTTGATCTGATTATACCCACTGAAACCATCTAGAAAGGAGAAAAATTTCTTCCCTGACAAACTGTCTAACACCTGATCAATGAATGGTAATGGAAAGTGATCTTTTTGAGTTGCTTTATTCAAGGCTCTGTAGTCGATACATACTCTCCATTTTTAATTTTTCTTGGGAACTATTACCAACGGGGACACCCATTCACTGTCTGATATAGGATATATAAACCCTGCATTGAGCAATTTTTGAAGTTCTTCTTTAAGGATTTCTTTTAAATTAGGGTTCATTCATCGTTGAGATTGGAAGATTGGTCGACAATCCTCCTTGATATATATATGATGAGTACACAATTCGGGAGAGATTCCTTTCATATCTGTATAGTCCCAAGAGAATGCTTCTTTATGTTCAAGAAGTAACTTCATTAATTGTTGTGTTTCAGCATCTGTCAGGTTGGGGTTTATGTTTAGTGTTTTGCCAGGTTCAATTTCTACTGGTATGCTTTTAGAAGAGGTGGTGGCAGATGTTTGAGGTGGGTTTTCAGAGTTAAGGTTTTCTTGATTATCTGACTCCAAAAGTGCAGCTAGCTGGTTGTGAGTTTTTGGAGTCACGGAGGAGGGTTCACAAATAAAATTATTAATTACTTCATCCTCAGTGGCGTTTTTAAGGCTTAGAGCTTGTCCGATAGTCAAGATGGCTTGAGTAAGTTGATCATCAAAGTCTACCCATACAGAATTATCATTATTAATCAGGGGTGTAGCGTGAGGGTAGAGAGTAAGTTGTTTAGTCTCGTAACCGTTGGAAATTGTCATTGAACCTGATCTACAGCTGATGAAAGCATCTGCTGTGGCTAGACAAGGTCTGCCCAAAATTAAAGGGTGGCCCCCCAACTTTGTTTTGGGTTGTAATACCACAAAGTCAGTTGGATAATTCTAGGATTCCACTGAGATAATTAGATCTTCAATGAATCCCTCTGGTTTGATTATGGAGCAGTCAGCTAATTCTAGGATAGTTGGGGTGTCTCTGGTTTCATTTTGCAGTTGTAGTAGCTGTGAGTCTTCTAGAGTCATGATATTGATAGTGGCACCTAAGTCTACCAGGACTCGAGGGATTATCATTTTTCCAATTTGTACTGAGACGGTCGGGTGGCCGAGATCACCATATTTAACTAGGGGAACTTTGCCTGACATCAGTGCAGACAAGTCACCCATAACATGGACTGTGAGGGGATCCTTAATTTTCCTACCAGGTTTCTTAACACAGATGTCTCGCATAGTCATGGCATAAATTGGTACATCTCGGAGTTCTTGTAATAGAGGAATTTTGACATAAATATTTTGTATTTCCCCTAGAATATTGGAAGAAGGTGGCTCAGGCGTTTTAGTCAAGGCTAAACGCTCAAGGAATGGTGGTTTTTCTTTTTCAGCAGCATTGTTAGAGGATGATTGTACCTCTTCAAGTACATCATGCTCTTTTGTTTCCTCTTTATCAGAAGAGGTAACATCGGCTATGATAGGTTCTACTACTCTCCCAGATCATAAATGAATATCATTGCATTGGGTAGGGAGAAGAGAAAATGTAGGTTGGTTATGAATATCAATGCACTGCACAACTTTATTATTGTGGTTAGGGTTAGGTTGTACAGGTAGTTGGGGTCTCATCATTTGATTGTTTCATGGAGTACCTGATGGTAAGGGGAGTGGTTGCAGAAATTGTGATTGAGGTAATTGATTTGGGAAGGGGGGTTGTTGTCCTCTCCAATTTGGATTCCATTGGTTCTGATATGGTTGTTGTTGTTGTGGAGGCCAAGGAGTCCACATCGATGGATCAACAAAGGGTGGGTTAGTTTGTTGCATGGGTGGGTAATTCATTTGATTTAGATATTGCATTTGATTATAGGGAGGGTAACTCATTTGATTGAAAGAAGGGTAGTTATTCCAATGATTAGAAGATGTAAATGGCATGTTAGGATTCATACCTTGTCCCCACGGTTTCCATTGCCTTCTCTGTGTCAACAGAGAGACAGCTTCAACTTCTTCATCAGTTGGTTGTAATGCTGCCTTGATCCCTAGTAACGATGGAAATTGTTGAGTTTCATGATATTTATCACAGATGGTGCAGATTGGATTTTTGTCCAATGGACATTCCCTTCGTGGGTGCTTGTCTCTGCATTTAGAACAAAATATGGACAGGGCTTCTTTTGCTTCTGCTTGCTTCTTTTGAATCTACAGGGTGTCAATTTGTGAGGCAAAAGAGCTTAACATTTTAGTTTTAAAACCTTCAAGTAAATTACCTATTTCGGCTCTTGTTTCTCCCCCACTGGCTGATTTTTGGACTCTTGAAAACATGGTGTCCCTGCTATTTGATCTATTTCTTGAAACTCCTCTTGAACATCTTTTGCATAGGTTAACAATTTCATCGTATGATTCCTTAGATATGTCCCCTTTTCCAAGCATATTCAGCATATCTAGACAGTCATCCCTTACTCCTTTTAATAATATGGTTTTAAGAATATCTTTACTTACATTGGGGTGATTGGATCTTTGTAGATTATACTATAGCCTTTCTACAAAGTCCTCCAAATTTTCATCCTCTTTCTGCATCATCTTAAACAGTTCCTCCCTTTTTTCTCTTGTTCGGAAATAGTCCTGGTATTTATTCAAGAATTTCTGTTTCATTTGGTCCCATGTTGTGATTACATGGCCTCCAAGACTCATGAACCATCTTAGTTCATTTCCTTTCAATGTTGCTGGAAATAGCTTTAATTTTTTAGCATTGGAAATGTAATCATAACTTCTGCATAATATATAAAACTCAAAAAGGAATTCATCAGGATCCTCTGAAGACAAACCATGAAAATTAGGTAGTGCTGAGAGCGGAATGTTCTTCATGGGGGCTACCCCTCTAGGAGGATCACCAATAGGAAATCCTAATGTGGAGAAAGATTTTTCGTCATTTACCTCTCCTTCAGGACCTGCCTGTTCTTCATGATGCAATTCTTCATTGTACTCATCCATGTTTTCTTTTGTCTGCTCCTCTGCTATGCTTGCTCTGTCCTCAATGTTTTCTGCTAGTTTCTTGACTGTCTCAGGACTCCAAACCTCTTTCCCCATTTCGAAGTTTGCTTAGAATGAAGGTTGTGATTTTGGTTTCCGAGAGTTTGGTCATTGAGCAGCAGATTCAGACTTTGATATAATCTGGTCAATATAAGTCTTTCTTCCTCCTCTTCCTCTGCCCCTGCCACCTGTAGGGTCAGTGTCTTTGGGGTCTCCGCGTCCTCTCATGCAATCTTTGTATCTGAAAAATCATAAGTTCTTTTGAAATCTATAATTACCTTCCCCGACAATGGCGCCAAAATGTTGGTCACTATAATTGCTTATTTAACTAAACAATCAAGTGATACATAAATTGTCAACCCGGGGAAGTCTATTTATTTCAAAGGTAACCATGCACTATATATGCTCAATCTCAAAAGCAGCCTAGTGTTGTAGTAAAAACATATGAATCACACTTTTCCTTGAATCAAACTGAAGTTCTAACTTGAATTACAGGAAATAAATCTACCTATTGCAGAGTTCAATGTTTAAAGAGATAATTGTCCAAAGAATCCTGGATTACATTAAGAAAATAACAACCTGGAAAAGAAATCTTTCAGGACACTGCAAAAGGAAAGATCAACTATTCTATAACCAGAGAACAGGACCCTATTCCCAAAGCAGGAATCTTCAGCACCTGTTTCCGATCACCACACTTTTATGAACTCATTGCTAATTGAAATGATTGCCACACACTGAAGACTAACTACCTCTTAACAGAGAACATGACCCTAATTCCCACGCAGGAATCTTCAACACTTGTTTTTTATTAGCACACCTTCATAAACTCGTTATTAATTGAAATAATTAACATGCACCGAAGGCTAACTATCTCTAACAGAGAACAAGACCCTAATTCCCAAGAAGGAATCTTCAGCACCTGTCCCTAATTATCAAGTTTTCATAAATTCACCAAACAGGATTGCTAACTAGAATGATTAACAGTTACCCAAGCATGAATCATATGAAAGCAATGTAATAATCAGTAAAGCAGAGTTTCAGAAAAACAGAGTTCAATAAAGTAGTGTTACAGCAAAACAGAATTTAATCAAGGCATGAACATAAATAACACTAACACACTACAAAGCTAATGGGTGAATCTTGTGAAGAAAGTGGGCCCTCCCTTCTCACAAGATTCCCCTTAAACGAAAGGAACTAGAGAAAAATTCTCAGAACAGTCTTTTATTCATCTGTCAACTGTATCATATTACAATCTGAAGTAAAACATGTCCTTCTCTGTAAATCCTTTCTTAGCTAAAACAGAAGGTCCCCTCTAATGATGCTTTCCTCTTATTTAAAGAGGAGAATCCCTTTGATACAATTTGATCAACAATTTACAGGTGTACATCTGAGTCATATTCTTAGAAAAATCAACTTTCTAAACTGGAATAGGATATCCTAGTCTCCCGCAACAGAATGTTGTTACAAGTGCTGAGTGAGGTGTTTTTGTTGCGGCTGGAGTAACAACTTCTTTATTTGTCTTCTTGTTACTGCTATTGTATGTTGTTTCAGCATTGTAAATCGCGGGTTGTTTCAGCCACGGGATTTACGTTCTGATTGTTTCAGCAACTGGTCTCAGGCAGCAGCGATGGTTAATGCTAGCTCAAGGTGCGGCTGTCATGGTCAATGTAACAGTTTTGTGTTGTTGTTTCAGCATCGTAGACCGCAGACTGTGTAACAGCTTCTTCTGTATGAGTTTTTGTTTCAGCATCGTTGACCACAGACTGTGTAATAGCTTCTTCTGTGTGAGTTGTTGTTTCAGCATCGTTGACCACAGAGAGTGTAGCAGTTGTTGTTTCAGCATCATAGACCACAGAGAGTGTAGCAGTTGTTGTTTCAGCATCATAGACCACGGAGAGTGTAATAGCTTCTTCTGTGTGAGTTGTTGTTTCAGTATCATGGTCCACAGACTGTTTCAGCAACATGCCTCAATGCTAATCTACAGTTTGAACTGTTTCAGCACTTATACATTTCTGATCAATGGTTAAGTATGACAGTAATGTAAAATTATATGCAAAACAGATTAAACATATAGTAAAGAGAAGAGACGTTGTATACCTTTGGAAAGATAGGGTAAGGTGATAATGTGAGCTTAAATGTGAGTGAAACAAGGGTGTAAAGGTAGCAAAAAGTGTGAGCAAAAAGGGACATTATGTGGTCCTAACATACAGGAGGCATTGATTTTTGGAATCGAGAGTTTCAAACTCCCGGTTCGCAAAATCTTGAAGAGACAAAGGAAGAATCCCCAAAAGGTTGAGGGACAATAGCTGATTGGGCCCCAATCGGCTTTCAGGATTTTGAGACTCAAAAGGTAGAGTTGTATGGTCACATAACTCCCGAAATCACGAAAAGAGTAAATTCGAAAGGTGGGTCCCAAGTATCCGTCAGGGGATATGTGCGACGGAAGCCAAAGGGGTGATCAAGGTTCAGTGAGAGTTCCGAAAGGCCATCGACCTCGCCAAAATAGAAATTTCAGGATTCAGGGAATCATAAAGGAAGATGAACAATCATTGGTTGTTCGTTCAAGTACCGAAAAGATGAAATTAGTGGGAAACAAGTAGCGATTGTTCGGAGAATTGAAGGAGTCAACCCTCGTTGACGTTTTGGGTTTCATAGGTTGAAGAGACAAGGGCCTCGACATCAGGATTCATGAAATCGTGAAATCCAAAATTCTGAATCGGGAAAAGTATCGATCATATTTGTTGATCAGTTGTGGAGTTAATGCCTTGTGTTGGATTACACAGGCATAAATCATAAGGACCTGTGGAATACACCCTTGTGTGTGTGTGAGGGATCCCTTGTGGGGAAACTGAAGAGTCAATTAGACTCAAGGGAAGATTTAGAATGATCCTGTGAGGATCTTGGCCCAAGGGTCGAGGGTCTGTGTCATTTGGTATCAGAGCATAGAACAAATTCTTTTCTTTTTGTAGCAGAGAGAAGGGAGAAATTTTACAACCATGCCACCGAGAAGAAGAGATAGGCAATTACCTGATCCAACAGTGGAAAGGGAAATGCACGAATTACGTGCCAGTCTTGATGCTATGGAGACAGCATAGAGGCACGTAGTTGACGCTGGGGATATCAACGAAGTTGAAAGTGATAATGAAGCTGAATACAAAGAATTTGCAGTCAAAGATGCTATAGAAGAATGCCTATTCAGGGTTGTTGTGAGGATAGGTGCCAGAGAAAAAATGGACATTCTAGTATACGAAGGCAACTTGGATGTTGAAGAACTTCTAGACTGGATTAGAGCTCTAGACAAATACTTTGACTATGAGGATGTCGAAGAAGACAAGAAAGTCAAACATTCCACTACCAGACTTAAAGGGCATGCAGCACTGTGGTGGGATGAACTGCAGGTTGATAGACGCTGCAAGGGAAAGCAGAAAATCAAGAGATGGGATAGAATGGCCGCAAAGATTAAAGCCAAATTTATACCTAGGGATTATCAAATCACTCTGTTTCAGAGGATGCAAAATTTAAGACAGAAACTGGTGTCAGTGAAGGAATACATTGAAGAATTCTACAGGATAAACATGAGAGCAGGTCGTCGAGAAAGTGATGATGAAAAAGTTTCTAGGTACATGAATGGTCTGCGATATGACATTGAAGATGAGATGAGCATGATGACCATTCTAAATGTGGAATATGCTTATCATATAGCTCTGAAAGCTGAAGAGAAGCTAAGCCAGAAGCAAGGTCAAAGAGGCCAAGGTAGAAGTCAAGGCAGAGGCAAAACAATTGCCCAAGATAGAACTCAGAAACCTAAAGAAGAGGGGAAGAAACCTCAAAATCAACCTAAGAGAGGAGGAAGCTCACAAGGAAGGAAATATGATGATATAAATACTTTTCCTCGATCCAGAGGAAGAGGTAGAGCAGGTGAAGAGAAATGCTTCGTCCGTGGAAAAATCGGACAGAAATACTATGAGTGTACAGATAAGAAGAAAGATGGTGGTGAAACTCACATGTTTGAATCTCAAGGACATAATGTTGAGGAAGAATATGCTAAGGGTGGAAGATCTTTGATGATGAGGAAATTTCTCTTGAAGTCGGAGAAGGAGGCAGAGAACCCAGCCCAAAGAAATTGTTTGTTTTGGACTTCTTTCAAAACTAAAGATAGGGTATGCAAGGTCATAGTGGACAGCGGTAGCACGGATAATCTCGTATCCACATAAATGGTAGAAAATATGGAGCTGGAGACTGTTGTACATCCAAGCCCATACAGAGTTTCATGGCTACAAAAAGGACATCAGGTAAATGTCACTAAACAATGTTTAGTTAAATTTAAATTGGAGGATATAAGGATGAAATATTATGTGATGTCATTCCCATGGATGTTTGTCATCTATTGTTGGGTAGACCATGGCAATATGACAAGAATGTGATTCATGATGGGAGAAAGAACACATACACCCTGGAGAAAAATGGTAGAACTCACATCTTGTTGTCGATTAAGAACCAAGAGGTGAAAAAGAGATGAGAAACACTGTACTTCTCATGAGTGGGAAGGAACTTCTTAATGAGGTTAAGAAGAAGGAAGACACACAATTTATTTTGTTCAGGAAGCCCAAAATTGTTTTGACCAATACGAGAATAGATGATTTACCAGAATAAATCCATAAGTTGTTGGGAGAGTTTTCTTATATAGTGGTGGACGAACTACCTTGTTCGTTGCCACCTATCAGGATTATAAGACATCATATCGATATTATACCTAGAGCCAAATTATCGAACAACGCAGTGCACAGGTTGACACCGCAAAAAAATGAAGAAGTCAAGAGATAGGTCCAGGACTTAATGGACAAAGGATTGATTCAGGAGAGCTTGAGTCCATGCATTGTTCCGACAGTTCTCAGCCCAAAGAAAGATGGAGGCTGGAGGATGTGTACAGACTCAAGGGAAATCAATAAGATTACCATCAAATACATATTTCCATTGCCAAGGATGGACGACTTGATGGATTGCTTGAGTGGAGCAATTTTTTTTTCAAAGATTGATTTGAAAAGCGAATATCACCAGATTAGAATGAGAGAAGGTGATGAATGGAAGAAAACATTCAAGACGAATGAGGGGTTGTATGAATGGATTTTCATGCCATTTGGCTTAATGAATGGGCCTAGTACTTTCATGAGATTGATGAACAAAGTCCTGAAGGATTTCATTGGGAAATTTGTCATTGTATATCTTGACGATATATTAATTTTCAACAAGACAGAAGTAGAGCACTTAAAGCATTTAGCTGCAGTAATGAGGAGGTTATAGCAAGAGAAATTGTTGATTAATATGAAGAAATCGTCATTTATGAGGACATAACTCATTTATTTGGGTTTTGTTATCTCTGCAAATGAACTGAAAATGGATCTGGAAAAGGTAAATGTGATTAAGAATTGATCATCACCGAAGAGAGTGTTTGAAGTTCGAAGCTTCCATGGTTTGGCTAGCTTCTACAGAAAATTCATATGAAACTTTAGTGGAATTAGCACACCAATGATGGATACGGTGAAGAAAAGACATAAATATTTTCACTGGACAGAGAAAGCAGAGAAGAGTTTCAATCTGCTGAAGAAGAGGATTATTGAGCAACCAATTCTGGTTTTACTAGATTTCAGCAAGATATTCCAGGTTAGATGTGACGCGAGTGGATTTGAAATTGGAGCGGTCTTGAGCCAAGACGATAGGTCGATCGCGTATTTCAGTGAAAAACTGAATGAAGTGAAAATTAAGTACTCCACATATGACAAAGAATTTTATGCAGTCATACAAGCATTAAAGAAATGGAGACACTATTTGGTTCCCAAGGAGTTTGTTTTGTACAACGATAATCATGCTTTACAATTCATGACTCAACAGGAGAAGTTGAACCCAAAACATGCTAAATGGGTTGAATACATGCAGAATTTTACATTTGTGATTAAGAATATTTCTGGAACTGCTAACAAAGTTGTTGATGCTTTGAGCTGGAAATGTTTTCTTATGCAAGAATTCAGAGTCAAGACTTTGGGTTTTGATAACCTCTAAGAAATGTATAGGGATGACCCAAATTTTAAGGAAGCATATGAGGCATATGAGAATCTAATTCTCAGGGACAGAAGCTAATGGACTGATTATATGATCCAGGATGGATTATTATTTAGGGGCAATCAACTATGTATTCCGAAATGCTCCATGAGGGAGAATTTTCTGAAAGAAAAACACAGTGGAGGATTAGTCGGACACTTTGGTCATGATAAAACGTTCTCAAAGTTGAATAGCTCATATTTTTTGCTAGGGATGAGGATAGATGTTAAGAAATTTGTGAACAGGTGCAGAATTTGTCAGCACACAAAATGGAAAAGGCAGAACACAGGGTTATATCAACCATTACCCATACCAGAAAGGTCATGGGACGCAGTGAGCATGGATTTTATATTGGGGTTGCCAAGGACACAGAGGGGATATGATTCAATCCTTTTAGTAGTAGACAAATTTTCAAAGATGGCACATTTCATACCATGCCAAAAAACCAGCGACACAACTCTTATTGCAAACCTATTTTTCAAGGAAGTTGTTAGACTTCATGGCTTGCCAAAGAGTATCGTTTTTGATCGAGATACCAAGTTCTTGGGACATTTTCTGGAGGACCTTATGGAAGAAGCAGGGGACAAAATTATCTTTTAGCTCAATGTATCATCCTCAGATGGATGGACAGATAGAAGTCATGAAAAGGAGCTTGGGAGATTTGTTGAGGAGCTTAGTGACTAAACACCATAGTCAGTGGGATCACATTCTGCCATAGGTGGAATTCGCTTACAATGATTCAGTCAATAGAAGAACATGAAAAATTCCATTCCAAGTTGTATATGGAATGAAACTAAGGGGATTTTCTTAATTGAAAGATGTAGAACAAGCTAAGGTCAGAAGTGCTAGTGGAGAGGACTTTGCAGAAGGAATGAAGGAGCTTCACAGCCAAATTAAGGAGTGATTGCAGAGTTCAAGTCAAGAATACAAGCGGAGAGCAAATCAACACAGGTGAGAACTTCAATTTGAAGTTGGTGATCTGATTCTTGTGCATCTGAGGAAGGAAAGGTTCCCAAGGGGAACATATAACAAATTAAACATGAAAAAGATTAGACTGTGTAAGGTCATAAGGAAATTTGGGGCAACGCATATGAGATTGAATTGCCTCATGGGATCAAAATCTCACCGATATTCAATGTTGTGGATTTATACCCTTATAGAGCTGAAGAAGTAGGAACAAAGGAGGAAAAGAAAGAGGTTCAATGGACCAAACAAATTCCTATAGATGAAAAGCCACAGATGGAAAGAATAACTCACAAGAGGATTAGAAAAAAGACCAGGAGAAAAGAGTATTTTGAATACTTGGTCAAATGGAAAGGACATCTAGCTGAAGATGCTAGTTGCGAGGATGAAGCAGAAATTCATAGGCATGGACAAACCATGCAAGAACTCATGAACAGGAGTTCATGAAAATTTTCAAGAAAGGGAGTATGATGCAGGAGCATCGTAAGCAGCCAGCCAAGCAAGCATAAAGGCGGAAGACAGCTGGAAAAGCGCAGTACACATTTTGCACATTTTGAAATATTTTGAAAATTTAATGAACAGATATTAATGTAATAGCTAGGGGGAAGCGTACTCGCATTTATATATAGATGTTGTAAATAGATCTTGAGCGATTTTCTCTCATATGTCGAATGTAATAGGAATTTAAGTCTATTTAATGAAAGTAGGTAGATTTGAGTTAATAGATTGGATAGTTTTAGAAGCGTAGGAGGGAAAACGGATATAGACACCCTCACCCTTGTATCAGTATAGAGGAGGAGAATTAGAACATAAGAGAATTCATAAGTTGTAGAGTTGTAGCAGACAGATGTAGAGAAGAACCCATGTACAAGAGCACTTGAGTTAATATATAAATATTTGACTCAATTTTCATGGTGTTATGATGCTTACTGTTTACATTAGCTTAATAGTATGTTTACAGTTGTTTTATTTTCTCTGCTATGCATTTGTTTCAACGCTATGTTGTGTGTAGGATTTCATGTTGAATGTATGAAGTCTAAGAGAGAATAAGAATGAGTTTCAATTGTTTCTCTTCCTAAGAGTTCCTGCAAGGAGTGCAGTAAACGTCTGCAAGGTGTGCGTTGACAGGAGTCTGAGTTTTATCTCAGAAAGCTCATGAGAGATATCGTTGTTCTCATAATCAGTAGAAGTGCAGGTGAAGCATAGAGTCGTGAAAGGTGTGCGTAGGCTAGTTGAAACCTTAGAATTCATCAACTAAGGTGAAGGTTGAAGGATCATTGTTGCAAAGAGTGCACAGGGTTGAGGACTCAAATAACTAGAGGTTATTTGAAGGTTTTCTGCAAGGACTGCGAATAGGATTCCTCTTGGAGACTTGAGTTTGCAAGTGAAATATCAAGAGGGACATCACCTTTGAAGTGTTAAAAGGGAGATGGGTATCAAAGTCATCTCAAAGAAGTAAGTTTAGGTGAAAGGACACCGATTCATCTCACATAAGTCATTGAGAAGTGAATTGGATGATCAGAATTCTTCATGGAGAACTTGCGAAATCTCGAAGACTGTAGGATCCAGTGGAGTTGCAAGGTGGTTAGGAGTTGTATGAACCCACCACTATAGTGTCAAGAATCAACGAGGACCATTGATCGTGGTCAGTTGAACCATTAGATCATTTCAGTATTTCGGGATTTGTAAGGTTGAAGTGCAGGCCAAAACCTTTGGTCACTCACATTCCCAAAATGCGAAAGGGATTATCAAGTGTGTAATCGGACGACGAAAACACTTTGTAGAGAAGTGTCGAAGACCCGAGAGCCATCGGATCTTGAAAATAAGTGAGGGAGTTAAGGAAAGTGCCTTTTCACTCACCCATAAGCTCAGGAGAGATAGTGGTCATTTGATCCAATTCAACGAGACTCATCAGATCTCGTGGGAATTCACATTTTGGGAATTCGGGGATCGTGGCGACAAGTGATTTTTGGGATTGAGAGTTTCAAAATGCTGATCACCGAATACCCGATACAATAGGAGCTATCATATCGAGGGAGGCCCATAGCCATTAATCTTGTTAAAGGCGTGATTTCAGTATTTCGGCATTTCGGGGTTCGGGAAGTAAAGGAGGCAGTGATTTTTGGAATCGAGAGTTTCAAACTCCTGGTTCGCGAAATACCGAAGAGAGAAAGGAATAATCCCCTAAAGGTTGAGGGACAATAACCGATTGGGCCCCAATCGGGTTTCAGGATTTCGGGACTCAAAAGGTAGAGTTGTATGGTCACACAACTCCCGAAATCACAAAAAGAGAAAAGTCGAAAGGTGGGTCCCAAGTATCCGTCAAGGGATACGTGCGACGGAAGCCAAAGGGGTGATCAAGATTCAGCAAGATTTCTGAAAAGGCCATCGATCTCACCAAAGGAGAAATTTTGGGATTCGGGGAATCATAAGGGAAGAGGAACAATTGTTGGTTGTTCACTCAAGTACCGAAAAACCAAAATTAGTGGGAAACAAGTAGCGGTTGTTCGACGCATTGAAGGAGTCAACCCTCGTTGACGTTTTGGGTTTCAGAGGTTGAATATACAAGGGGCTCGACATCAGGATTTGCGAAATCGCGAAATCTGAAATTCCAAATCAGGAAAAGTCTCGATCATATTTGTTGGTCAGTTGTGGAGTTAACGCCTTGTGTTGGATTACACAGGCTTAACTCATAAGGACCTGTGGAATACACCATTATGTGTGTGTGAGGTATTCCCTGTGGGGAAATCAAAGAGTCAATTACACTTAGGGGAAGATTTAGAACGATCCTGTGTGGACCTTGGCCCGAGGGTCGGGGGTTTGCATCACTAGAGGCTTGCAGTCATTATTGGCAAGTTCTCATGCCATCAACAATTTGGAATACATCAATGTATCATGATCGATGTATTCTTCAAGTGTTAGACCTCAACTCCTTTATTCACACTTGTAAGAATGCACTCGGTTCCTTGATACCCACTTTTATTATCGATAGGTTGTCTCACATTTGTTAACGATATACCTTAATGACCGATAATCAAACGAAGTCTCATTGTGTTCGACCTCAACTAATTTATTCACATGATTTAGACTTCCACATTTGGAGGATCATGTAGAAGACTTGAATGCATCAGTTCATAGTCAAATCTTTCATGAGTTGTTTCTATCTTTCATTGGACCATTACCTATGTGACTTTCATGATCATGGGAGATCATATTGTACTCCAATGTATACAAATATCTTCAGATTGATTTTGAGACTGGTTTTACTGGGTCGTGTTTGTGACGATGACATCCTATGGCATGTAGGCACATTTGTATTTCCTATTCATGGCCATGAAGAGATATTTGGTATATTTTCACATGGATTTGCAGTGTAATTCAAATTGGAATCCATGTGCGCAAATTCAGTATAGATTGTAATATTCTCATGAGCAACTAGTTCTTCCAGCTGGGTCTCCATTACTCCACTTCTGGGAATTATAATGTATTTCAGCCATCACAGCTACTCCTATGACCTCACACATTAGGGGGAATTTGTAATAATATTATACAACAAAATATTACAATCTATACTTACTTTGCACATATGGATTCCAATTTGAATTATGCGCCCTAACTATTATACAACATGCGTATATGAAGGTTGCACCATTACAACCTGCATACATCAAGTTTTTTGCCTAAAATTAAAAAATGGTGTCAAGTTTCCATGTCACGTCACGAGATACATGATACTGGCCTTCCATATACTAGAAACATTTCGACTCATCCCTTCAGTTCCATTTGAAAGTTATAAATGGGCCATATCCAAGCTATGGAAAATAAGAGAAGAATTCAACCTTGAGAGAAACGTTACTATGGAGAAATTATTCACTTCATATTGAGTCTGGATCCCTTTATCCTTTTAAATATGAACACATTGTTCAGCCCCCAAGATCTTCCCTACTTGATGGAGAACCTCATTATCTCTCTTATATGAACTTTCCTTTGGTGGACGATTAAAGTGATTGAGGCCCATCTCAAAGGGACTTAGTTTCTCGGTTCTAAAACTGCCGACACAAAAGTTTGTCATTCATACACTTTTGTTTATCACATTTTGATATAAATACTCTTTTCTCGTCCAAATGTCTTGAAAATATTTGAATTGTTATTCCATGGGCATATTTGTTATGAATATTGATGGATTATGCTATTGAATTTGTTAACTTTATATATTATCACCATATGCTTGTGTATCTTGGTTGTTGAGGACAAGTTGGAGGTGTATTGATTTGAGTTAGTGCTCAACGGTGGACTTCATCGAATGTCTGGACGAGGTATTCTCTTTATCTTGTCTTGTTAGCATAATTTCTTATATAGCATACTTGAGATTAGAGTTGATTTCTGCAGTCATTTCTGTCTATTTTGGTTTACCCCATGCCATAGAGAGAATTGTATTAGTATGATATGGTATGGTATGGTATGCATTTCCTTGCCATTTCCTTGCATGTTATGGTATGTTATGTCTAGGTTTAGGTATTCCCTTGACATGTCTAGGTCAAATCGATTTCTTTCCTTAGGATGTAGGGAGGAGGGATGTAGAGAGAAGAACAAAGCGATTGTGAGAGTGGGAGAGAGGAATAAAAAGATATTGGGGGACATGGATATAGAGAGGCATGTTAGAGAGTGAGANAGGGAAGGGGGGTTAGATAGATGATAAGAGAGAAAGGTGGGGAGAGTGGGGGAGAGAGGGGGATAAATGGAGAAAGAGAGTGGGGTTTATATGAAAGAGGTAAATATATAATGGGATAGAGATGGATTTTTTTAGAGTGTGATACGGTGGCAGAGGACGACCAAGAGGGCGGGTTAGAGAGAGAGAGAGAGATGGTATATGTAGGAGACAAAGAGGGTAGAGAGAGAGAAGGGGGGAAGGGGAGGGAAAGGGACGAGGAGTGATGAGGGAGAGAAATATATAGATGGAGAGAGAGAGGGAGAGGGAGAGAGTCAAAGAGGTGATATATAGATATGGATTCAAACATTGATTATGAATAAATAATATTTGTTGGGCCCTTCATTTTGATGAACAAAAGTTAATTAAGTTACTTTAGAGATTCATTTTGGTAAATAGAAGTTGAGGCTATTTCACAGCCGAAAAACTGACCAAAAGAAAGAACAAAATGGGGAGAAAAGGGAATGCGCAACAAGAAACAGTTAGAACATAAACCAGTTGGAAGGACAACACAACACTAGTTTTGAAGAAAGAGGTTGCAACTAAATCAAGAAGAAGAGAGAAATCTCGGGTTCTCAACCAAAAAACAAGTATCAGGTTATACATATGTGATCACTATATGATTGTAACAATGTCGATGGTTCCTGGTCATGGTTAAGCTTAGGAAGCTTGGGAAAGGTCGAGTCCAAGTCTGAGTCTAGTTTGTCTTACTGTTGTTGTTAGCCTAGATAAATCCTTAGATCTGGGTTAGGAACCAGACTGATAATTTAATAGAGTCATGTAGTACTGTAGGGTTGAAAATAGGAAGGGACTAAGATAACCTTGTCTCGTAGTAGATAAAATTCCCTTGATGATTATCTTTGGCATGACCAATTTTATATGTAACTCAAGTTGATATTGTATTCTGAGAAGAGACCTATTATATGATAACACAGTGGGAGACCCAATTATTTTGAAAATGTCTTGTGTATTTATCCTTATGATTATAGTGAATGTATTCTTAAATGATTATAGCTTTCATGTGAATGTCAACGCAACTATGTTTCTCTATTTTTAGTGAGGAAATGTTCATAACTACAACATGTTTAAACTATATTGCACAATAATAATATGAATCTTTATACTTAGGAGATCTTTTTGAGTATTCTCCTTACCCTTCCCTCTCCTATTCATCTTTGTTGTGATTCAAGTGATAATTTTTCCCTCCCAGGAAGATGCAAATGCTAATGCACTAGACTAGATTGGTACCTTTTTTTGGTAACTTGAGAATGACCCTGATCTAATCACTTTTGCGCCAACAAAAATGTTATGTTGTCGCCACCTATGATTTAAAAGAGAACCTGTAAGGATAATGCTTCCGCGGATCTATAGATCTGACATTCGAAAATGGTGGGAATGAAAATGTGATTTCTTTATATAGAATGAAGCGGAGTTGCGAGGTAAAAATGTGAATACTACAAGAGGTGGTGTATTTTATTTAGAAAGATCGAGTGACCAATATAATATATTCTAGGTAAAATTACCAAAATAATTGTTCCATTGGGCAGATCAGCTACATGAGGCTCTTGAATTAAAAAAACGTGTCAAGAAGACCTGTACTTGGGACATAGAGAAGATCACAACACTTCATCGGTTGGATCACCATATTATGCGAGCAGTCGATTTATGGGTTAACATGACTATAGAAGGGTATATAATTGAATTTGCAGCTGAGAATCACCAATATTTTTCACAGGCGGAATAACTTTCAAGAAAGGTGCACATGGGAGACTGTTGAGGGAAATTCCCCTGTGGATCAAAGCATTCTTGGTGGAGGAGGGGATGTTAACTATTCCATCGACTAGGATGGTAGCCTAAACACCTGCACTTGGGGTAGGATCATGACCTAAGAAGGGGAAAGTGTTCTTTTATAGATGGGGGAAGATCAAGAAAAGAATGCAAGAAACGAGCAAGCCTTGAGGAGAGCTTCCATATTTGAAAAGTGGTGGCATGGAAAGGTAAAGAAATAAGAAAAGAAGTCTGAGGTTTTGTGGAAATAAATTAGATCAAGAGGAATAGATGAAAGAGAGAAGGAATATATGATGAAGTTATTAATACAATAAAGATTGTCTAGTCTAATATTATAGGAGAGAGAAACACAGAGAGAAAGGAGTCCCCAGGTGGGTGGAAAATAAGAGGAGTGTGCATAAGCAAGGGAAGATGAAGTAGGTCTGGATCTTGCAGAAGATTGAGAATATTCAACCCTGATATTAGGAAATATCAAGAATGAGGCCAAGAAGGATTCTCCGAAGCAAGAAAACGAGACCCCCAAAATCAAAGAAACTCCCCCAGAAGTCTATGGAACCAGCCCTGAATAACTCGTTCCCCAAGTGCCCTCTATACCTGTGGTAAGATCTATACAACATACTTATGCTATTTATATTCCATTGCAATCAATCAATCAATCATATTCTATAAGTGTAAACACCGGGATGATATTTGGATACATTGGCATATTGCAACCAGAGTCGTTAGGTTTCATTTTAATAGGAATAGTATGACCTAGAATGGATGGAAATACACGAGGAATGATCTCCCGATACCCAGAATTATGTGGTAAAGGGGACAAGGATGTAGAGAAACATTGGTTCCTATGTGAATCCATCTGGATATCTAGAGGGACTCTCGATGCAAACACGTTAGTAGAATTTCAGACTACCTTGAGGGGTCATACCCTCAAATGGTACATTAAGGCTATTGAACTGGGGGTGCAAGAACAAGATTTCACCCTTGCCCAAGTTCCTTTAAATTTCATAGTTGAATTCAAACTACCTCATTTAGAGTGGAAATATCTCTCTAAGTTGTGGGAGATTCAATAAAGGGAAGGAGAATTTTCCTGGGAGTACAGTTAGAAATTTAAAGACTCTACCGGAAGGTTAGAAAATCCAATTCATGAAGATAACCAGAGGGTTTGATTATCCATGACATACATCCTAAGCATGTATTACATGACTTGATTTACCCTCTCGGTTTTCCCATCTGTTTCAGGATGATAAGTTGTGCTTAAGTTCAACTGAGTCCCCAATGCTGATTGCAAACTTGTCCAAAACCTAGAAGTGAATCTGGAGTCCCTATCGGAAATGATATTCTTAGGTATCCCATGAAAATGGATAACCTCTCTTACAAACACACGTGCCACATCAATGACATCGTAAGTGTCTCTAACCGGAATAAAATGAGCACTCTTGGTTAAATTATCCACTATCACAAGAATGGCATTGTGTCTATGAGATGTGAGTGGGAAACCCACAACAAAATCCATAGAAATGCCTTCCCACTTGGACATAGGAACATCATGTGGGTGTAGGAGGCCTGTCGGGTGATGGTGGTCAACTTTCACTTGTTGACACTCTAGGCACTTAGCAATTAAATGGACTACATTGCGCTTCATGCCTACCCAGAAGAAGATTTTCCTCACACCCGGATGCACACAATAAAGTGCTCTATGGGATTCCTTCAGTATGATGCTTCGAATATCCCCATTTTCAGGGATGTACATCCTTCCTCGATATCTTAACAGTCCTTCTACTTCCAGACTATATCCTTCATACTTTGGATCTAATTGCCTCCCACTTTGGAGGTTTGAAGTAACCTTTAAATACCAACTGTCTCCTTGGAGTTGCATCAACACATGTTCTCTCAGATTGACCTTTAAAGGTACCAAGGAGAAGACACGTGGTCTCCTACTCAAGGCATATGCGACCACATTTTCCTTTCCCTTGATGTATGAAATACCAAAATCGTACTCACTTATAAACTCACTCCATCACCTTTGCCTGACATTCAGATCCCTTTGAGTGAAGATATGTTTTAAACTTTGATGGTCCGTTTTCAGCTCAAAGTTTCGCCCCACAAGATAGTGCCTCCAAAGTTTCAGAGCTATCATTACAGTTGCCAACTCTAAATCATGAGTCACATATAGCTCTTCATGTTTCTTCAACTTTCTTGATGCATAATCTATCACTCCTCCATCCTACATTAGCATGGCCCCCAACCCTTGCTTCGAGGCATCCATGCAGACTGTGAAGTCCTTCTCCATATCTGGTACTCGTAGAATTGGCACACTAGTTAGTAACCTCTTAAGCTCGATGAATGCAATATCACATTCTTCTGTCCATTCATACATGACCCCCTTGCACTGCAAAGTGGTGATGTGTTTCGCTATTTTTGATAATCCTTCCACAAATCTCTGATAATAACTTGCTAGCCTGATGAAGCTTCTCACCTCATGGGCATTTTTCGGCACTAGCCACTCCATAATGGCCTTTACCTTTTTTGGGTCCACAGAGATTCCTTCGCCGGAAATGATATGACCTAAATAGTGGATCTCTTTCTGGAAAAAGGAACACTTCGACAACTTCCCATACAATTTGTTCTCTCTAAGGCAGGACAACACTACTCATAAGTGTTCCTCATGTTCTCTTTCGTTCTTGGAATAGATGAGGATTTTATCTAGAAATACTTGTACAAAACGTTCTAAGTACTTCCGAAATACGCCATTCATAAGGCTCATGAATACTGTTGGCTCATTGGTCAATCCGAAAGGTACTACGACAAAATCGTAATGTGCAAACTGAGTTCGAAAGGCAGTTTTTGGGATATCGCCTTCCTTAATCCTTAACTGATGATACATTGATCGCAAATCGATCTTTGAGAATACCGCTGCTGCTTTCATCTGATCGAAGAGGTCATCTATTCGTGGCATTAGGTACCTATTTTTCACTATATCACAATTCATTCCCTGTAGTCTATACACAGTCGTAAGGATCCATCCTTCTTCTTTACAAAAATTACTGGTGCAACCCAAGGTGAGACACTGGGCCTTATTAGCCCTAAGTCCACTAATTCTTTCAACTGCATTTGCAATTCACAAAGTTCTGGCGCTGTCATCCGATACGGATTCTTGGAAATTGGTTCTGAACTAGGTTTTAGCTCAATAGTAAAATCAATCTCCCTCTCAGGAGGTAACCCTGGTAACTCTTTCGGAAAAACATCCTTAAATTCTGACAATACCGGGTACTGATATAATGAGGGTCCCTTCCTTTCATTCACTACTTCCACTAAATATAGTCGACGCCCTTAAATTCTGACAATATCGGGTACTGATCCAATGAGGGTCCCTACCTTTCCCTCACTGTTTCCACTACATATAGTCAACACCCTTACCTCAAGCATCACTTAACCTTCATAGTTGAGATAAAGCGTAGTGGCATCTTTCTCCATAAACCCTGGATCTCTACTGGCCTTCCTTCGTCATCAACACAAAGCACCCTTTTTGTGAAACAATCTACCAAAGCTCAATGAGCTTCTAACTAATCCATTCCAATGATTAGTTCATACACCCCGAGAGCAGTGACGTATACCTTCAACCTGGTAGTACACACTCCCAGGTCTACTATACAATTATCGATGCTAGGTCCTACCGCTTGTTTTTCCCCTAAAGCCATCTTGACTTGTTTAAATTCATCGTGCTCGTAGGCTTCCAACCCACTCTTTTCTAATGCAGATGGTGAAATGAAACTATTTGTCCCACCATAATCAAATAAAATATTAACATTGATATGATTTAGCGTACCTGATGACTCCACCACCATGGATTTATGCTCGGCCTCGCAATTATTAACCGCTACGTAAATTTGGTGGCTGCTACTTGCTCTTCCCATCGAGGCCTTTTCTTCTCTATGCACAAATTCTGATTGTAAATCTGGGCAGTCACGCTGGTAATGGGTTCCTCCACATCCCCAACAGGTAACATTAGATTGAACCTGCACACTATTTTGTGACTGTCTCTGATATGAGTTCCTTCCATTGGAACCCCTGCCGCTACTAGCTGCTCCCTGAGATGGTTGTGGACCTGCCTGCGTCATTGGTGATGAATGAGATGTTGCACTCACTGCCATTGAAATCCTTGTGGTTACTGTCCTTGGTGTGACTCTGTTACCATATGGAGGTGGCCTTGAGCCCCCTCCCCTGGGAAATGTCCTAGGGGTCTTCCCTACGAATCCAGGACGATGCAGAAAGGTCGGTCTCATACCTTCAGTTAAGTTCATGTGTTCCTCTGCATAACACGCATTTTCCACAGCTTCTGCTACTGAAGACGGTTTCCACATCTGCACCATAACTCTTATCTTAGGGTTCAATCCATAGACGAAGCGCTCTACCTATCGTTGGTCATTATCCATATACGAAACATTTTCGACCAATTCCATAAATCTAATCTCATATTCTTCTACGATCCTGTTTCCCTGTACTAGAGCATGAAACTCTCCTACCTTCTGTTCCTCATAGTAAGTTGGTAGATATTTTCTTCGGAAACTCTCCTCGAAAAGTTCCCAGGATACGGTGTTCGGGGTAAGATGAAGTTGTCTTTCTAGGTTTCCCCACCAGTTCAAGGCATTCTCTCTTAACTAAAAAATCGCTATCTTCGCCTTTAAGTTGGACGCATAGTCCCTTAAGGAAAAACACCTTGTCATTCCTTCCAACCATGCTTCTGCGTGTTCACTGGCGCGACCCCCGGCAAACTCCAAAAGTTTGATCTTTTGCAATTCTCTAGTGATGTCTTCGAGTGGAGGTCCCCCACCTAAATCCATCGATGCTTCAAGATTACCCATTACAGATGGTGGGGATTCCACTTCAATCCCTGCTGGTTGTCGCCCCATTAAAGTCTCATTTATGGCCTCCAAAGAGTGCAGTATGAGAGCTAGTTCCGACGATGGTGGTGGCAGCACTAGTGGTGTTCGCGGTGCCTGCGATGATGATCCTTTGCCTCAATTCCCTTGAGTCCTAACCATCCTGTATTATTTAACCTGCATCAACCAAATTTTTCAGGGTGAGTTCAAGGACATTTCCCATTTGCGCAACTTAACTAGAAAACAGGGTTAGGCATAAGTTTTTTTTTACTTGTCTGTAAACAAACGTTACTCTCTTTAGGGGAGGTGGCTAGGTTAGGGCTAAATCATCTAAGCTTGATTTCTTCGCCTAAGAAAACTATTGACTCCCTCTCCCGGTAGATATGCTAGCACTGTACCCCACTCGCTAATTCCTCTAACTTACCTGTCTAGTGCGCATGAAGCATCCTCCCTCTTATCTCGTTCTAAGTCCTTAACCTTTCGCTAAAAACAATCTAATTAGTCACTTTAATTAGTCGCATCCACTTTCCTTGACGCCATTCCTGAGGTAGACACAACTAGCATCTATCAAACTCCTTTACGTTGTCAGTGTGAGGAAAGCAAATCAAAGGAAGTTGTTCCTCCTTCCTTAAACATGAATTATAAATTTTAAATATAATTAAACATAATTTTAATTATAAATAAATTTTAAACATAATTAATTAATTAAAACATGATCAATTAATCATAAAACATAATTAATTAATCATAAAACTTAAACTCTAAATTAACTATATGTAATTTAAATTATATTCTATTTATTAAAAATTAAAATTGAACATTAAATTAAATTATATTTAAAATTTAACATTAAATTAAAATTTAATAGTTTAAATTTAATATTAAATTTAAAATTAAGACATTTAAGATTTTAACATTGAATTTAAATTAAAACCTTAACAATTTAACCAAAATAAATAAATTAAAAAAAATGAATAATAATAAAAATAAAAATAAAAACTAAATAAGAAAATAAAATAAACTATTTTAACGTGGGCAATGGGTCCTTGCATGAGGCCCACGTGCCCCCCCCCCAACCCCCCTGTCTCTTTCCTTACCTAAAACCCTACATGCCTCCTAACAAACCCTAAACTCCTCAACCCTAACAGTCCCTCATTGTCGCCTCTCCACTCTGTCGCCTCTCCACTCTGCTCTCTCCCTCAGATCTTGGCGCTGGTGCTTACGTGTTTGTTCAAAATGGGCATCCCTTGTGGGTTCCCTTCTTGGCGCTTGGTGTTATGAACACTCTCTTTTTTAATGGTCTTTTGCATGTCTTGCATGTCGATCTTGAAGACTTGGCATACTTGATCTTCCATGGTTTTGGAGGATTCGCCATCGAATCAAACTGCTTCGGACTTCAATGCTCGGAGCATGCAAACGATACAGTGGTACGCAGAGCATAAGATAGAACAGCAGAAGACATAGAGGAATGTATCTTCACTGTGTTGGTGTGGTCGTGTCTTTATGCATGGTGGTGGCACTGATTTGAGCTAGCATAGAGAACAGTGGTGCCCCCTCATATAGCTCGGATGGTTGGCAAGATATGTGGAATACTTTGGCGCTTGAATAGTTGGGTTTTTTTTTGTTTTATTACTAATTTTTTTTTTGTTTCCTGTGTGTGCAGCGTGCGGCTCTTCAGCCGTGGCTGGGCGCAGATAAGTTAAGTTCAATGATATCGGGCTTGGCGCCCAGTGCTGGTTTTTGGTGACTTATGTGTCCAGTGGTTGGTGTGCGATGCGTTTGGGCACTGGCTTGTGTGTTGGCTTTGTGTTCTATATAGCGGTGGCGTTGGTGCTATCAGACACATAGATGAGACATGGGGAAAAGGAATAGCTTGGTGCTTGATGCATTATGATTGTGATTTTTGTTGACTTGTGTTGTGTGGCTTGCAAGTTGCAGGTCGCGTTGTGCAGGTGGACACATGGAGCTTGGAGCTTGCGGCTTGGAAGGTGTGTTGGGCGTTGGTCATAGATCAACCCTTAGGGTATATTAAATGTGTACACAATAGCAGTGGAGTAGAGAAAGCAGTCAACTGTCGTTTCCCTGTCGTTAATACATGTAGAGAAGCAACTCGCCTCATCTCTATTGGGGAAGTAGGGCAGGGCAGAGCGTGAAATAAATGGATTAGGTTTTGCAAACTGGGTAACAAAGAGGGTCCTTCGCTCAAGAAATCCATCCCTCCTTCGTGAAGGCATGTAGCATGTGCAAAGAAAGTTTTGTTTCGGGCATGTAGAGCACCATTGTATTTGACAGAACATAAGGTTTTCTAAAGACAAGTTGTGGGTCAATCGTTCATTGTTTAAGGACTAGGAAACAAACCCATGCAAGCCTCCTCGCATCCCAGGTTGATTAAATACACAGGATATAGGGACGAAAAAATTGAGAGGAGACAGTTGGTCAATTCCAAAAGAGGAATTCAAAGGCGAATACAATACCGATTCATTTATTTCTTTACACCTACGGTGAGGAAAACAATTTGATATATCTGCTAACATATAGTAAGCTTCAGTTTTTATATGTAGAATGAAGTAGAAGCACTTCTGTAGTATGATGTTATTTTTCTTTACTTCCATTTACTTTGACAGGTTGCCCCATTGGGTAAGGAGCACCTCAACAAGAATTGAATCCTATGTCTTTGTTTTATGTATATCTGTTTCCGGACAATAGAAATGATAATTTTGTTTTTAGAAGAAAAGCTATTTTATATTTTATTTTTTTTGAAGATTTCTATTTTAGAAGAAAAGCTATTCCTAAAAATATACAATCAGGTCCATGTGTAGGTCCAGCTTCTGGGCCGTTTGCTAGATGATAAGCATGAACTTAATCCATTTATACGGTTGATGTTAACCTAATATCAGTTCAGGAAACACATTCTCTTCCTCATCTCATTCCATTTGACAAGCGTTTTTTTTTTTTGAGTTATTTTTTTTATTATTTTTTTTTAAGTTTTATTGTAATCTCTCTTGAGCAACTTGGAAGTGATGTTACGTCTGATATCTGTATCTAAACATTGTTGTAGATACTTCAGAGGCTGTTTTTGATCCAATTAGTTATCCTCCCAGATCAGGTTGGCATGTTG
>ML782751.1:1014238-1036729 GCA_009831015.1 Picea engelmannii | reverse complement strand
TACATATATATACTAAAAAAAACAATTGTGTGCTTGGCTTGCAAGATAGGTGGAGCTGGAGCTTGGAGCTTAGATTTATACCTAATTAAAGGGTTTCAGGGTGCTTAAATTTCTGGGTGGGGTTTGTTTAAATTTCTGGGTGGGTAGGTATGCCCTTGGCTCCATATTTTGAACCGGGGCTTTGATACCATGTGTAGGGACCAAATTTAATTAAGTCTAATAAGATTCATAAAATTTAAACAAACAAGATTACTTCTATGCAGAAACAATAAGTAATGTATTTCATCATAAGCATATAAGCAACATAAATTAATTAATGAACAACAATCTAATAAATTACATAACAGAATATAGATACCTCTTGATGTTGCTAATTTTCGCTGATCTGGTTGTCCGTCCTCTCTGCTGCTTTGACCAAACCCTGCCCAAACTGACTAACCACCCAACCAGCTAGGAGTAGCCTGTTCGGCTCCCTAGCTCAAAGATATCGTAAGGAATCCTGGCCCCCGTGCCCAAAACCCCCAACAACCCACTGCCCCCTACAATGGTTCACCAAAACTCCTAGACAAAAACTCCTCAAAACTAGAAGATATCCAACAGAAATATAGACCTCCTGCCAATAATGCTCCTTCCCCCCATTTTCATAATGCCTCTCCCCGTAGGAATCTTCCCCGTCATATCTCCCCGTTCACCGACTCTCCTCTCCTCCATTAATTACCTTATCCTCCCCATTATTACCTTATCCCCTCCTCTATCACCTTATCCCTTACTTTATTATCTTATCCTCAACCTATCATACGTAAAGTTTCATAAGGATTAAATTAAAGTTATTAAGCCCCTTAATGCTTTACTTGAATCATTGAATGTGTTAAGTAATCAATTAATTAATTAATTAGTCAATCAACAGTTATAACAATTAATTAATAAATAAATAATATTATTAATACTAATCATTGTTTAACTAAAACCTTATTAGGACAATTAATTATCTAATTAATTATACTTAATAATCCCTATGCAACTATTTAGCGAGGGTTGTTACAGAACTGAAAGGTATAAAAGGAGTGACGGGAGAAATGAATATGGAGTTAAAATCTGACTCAAAACCTATGAATCATAGACCATACAACCTTAATCCTAAAATAAAATAAAAGGTCAAGAAGGAAGTAGACAAAATGCTTGCGGAAGTACTTATTTTCTCGATCGAAGAACCAGAGTGGGTTATCCCCATAGTTATCTAGAGAAAGAAGGATACTTAAGACATTTGGGTTTGTATGGAATACAAAAGTCTGAATTATGCATGTGTGCACTATCCATTTCCAGCACCTTTCAGTGACGAAGCGTTAGATCAGGTTGTGGGAAAAGAATCTTATTCGTTTACAGACGGATTCTCAGGATATCACCAAGTCATAATTTTAAAGGAAGAAAATAATAATAACACATTCATAACTGAGTGGGGAACATTCACATACAACATAATTCTCTTTGGATTAAAGAATCCCCCTACATTCTTCTCTCACATCGTAATAAAATCATTTCGAGAGTTCATCTGCAAGTTTTTAGAGGTCTACATTGACGATTGGATAGTATACATATTAATAAAGGAACATTTAGGGATACTCTGGTTAATGTTTGATAGATGTTGTGAATTGCAAATATATCTGAACTTAAGGTGGTGCATCTTTTGCATACCACATGCCAATCTGCTAGGACAAATTGTATGCTGGGAAGGATTCCTGGTAGACCTAGATAAATTTGCGGTCATTCTTAACATGCCACCACCTACAAGTGTTAAATTTTTATGCTCTACACCGGGACATACATGATATTACCGCAAGTTTATAAGAAGATATGAAAATATTACTGCACCTCTAGAAAAATTGTTGAAGAAGTCCAAAATATTTTGGTGGACACCAGAATGTGACAAAGCATTCGACATACTCAAAGAAAAACTAACCACTACACCTATATTGATATTCCCCAATTGGGAAATTGAATTTCATGTACATGTGGACGCATTAGGCACTGCCCTGGGAACCATTTTAGCGCAACTAACGAAAAAACATATGGACCACCCTATCTATTTTTCCAGCTGAAAAATTTCACAAATTGAACACAACTACAAAAACACTGAAAGGGAAGGTCTAGCTATGATTTAGGCATTACAGAAATTTATACACTATTTGTTAGGCTCTCATTTAAAATATTTTACAGACCACTCCGCGTTGAAGTACCTAGTCAATAAACCTATACTTGAAGTAAGGATTTGCAGGTGGATATTTCTCTTTCAAGAGATTTCTTTCGAAGTGATTATCAAACTTGGAAGATGCAATGTATGTCCAGATAACCTTTTCACTTTGGAATCAGGGTAAAGTGGTGGAGAATTAAATGATCATCTCCCAGATGCTGACCTATTCTGAATTGAGGTCATCCTAGAGTATCTTGAAGATATTGTTGTCTTGCTCAGTACGGGGACATTCCAAGAAATTTACTCCGCAACCCAAAAACGACATATGGTGGTTTGAGCAGTAGACTATCAACTGATTGCGAGACAAATTTAAAACTTAGGACTAGGAAACATCCTCAGGAGATGTGTATTGAACCACGAAAGGAAAAATATCCTATGAGAATTCCATAGTGGAGTTGAGGGTGGACATATTGGAGGTAAATATACTACACATAAGGTACTTCAAGCTATATTTTGGTGGGCTATGTTGTTTAAAGACGCTAAATATTATGCTAGATCTTGTGAGACCTACCAAAGAGTAGGGAAGACATCACACATAGATGAATTACCCCTTCAACTAGTTAGATCACTTCAGACATTTCATAAATGGGTTGTTAACTTTATTGGACCAACTAACCCACTATCTAAGAATCCAAAGGCCAGATATATCATTACCACAACACATTACCTCACAAGATGGGTTGAATCAGAGGTAGTTCAAGATTGTTCGAAAGATATAGTTGCTAGATTTATTTTTGAAAATGTCATTACTCAGTTTAGATGTCCTAGAGGCCTAGCCAGTGATCAGGGTAATCACTTTATCAACAACACAATCACAAATTTGATGACATAATTCCTTATACAACACCATAAGAGCAGTCCCTATAATCCACAAGCTAATGGTACAGTGGAGGAATTTAATAAAATTATGGAAAGAGGACTGACAAAAGTATATTGTGGAAATGGGGAAGACTCGGATGATAGAGTTCCAGTACTCTTGTGGGCTTACAAGACTACCACAAATAAGCTACACATGTATACCCCATTTTAATTGGTTTATGGGAAGGAATTTGTTGTACCTACAAATTTGATCATCCCTAGTATTTATATAGTACAGGCTATACACATGACAGATGACAAATTGGTTGCGCAAAGGATTGCATACTTGTAGGAAGAAGCAATATTTCTAGCAGATTTTTATTAGTCAGTTGAAAAATCTAGACATAAATCTTGGCATGACAGGCACATTAAGTCAAAAATATTTACGCAAGGGGATAAGGTATTACTCTACGATAGTTGGTATCAGAAGCATCTAGGTAAGTTTTCCATGCATTGGTTGGTTCCATTCATAGTTACAAAAATATGACACTATAGCGCTAGGGTTGGGTTCAAGCTAGTGCAACTAGACGATATCCTTCGAACATGTTGGGTGAATGGGGCCTGCTTGAAGCCCTACATTTATCATGTTTGAACCAAAAGATTGCTTCTCTAGTCCGAGAGACCTTGTACAGTAGTTAGATTTTGATTTTCAGTAATTTATTTAATACATGTAATAATGTCATAGTGTGCGTAGTGGCACAATGACATATATATTGTTTTTCCTTCTAAGAGTTGCTTCTGTGCAGAAACATTGAGTCAGCCACACAGGGTCAGACGAGTCACCATTACATTAAATGAGGTCATTAAATATGACGGAGACCCTCATTGTGGTCGTGGGGGGAAATATGAACTATATCACATCCCACGTACCATTCACATCCAGTCCAGTCATACCCTTTATGGTAGCTACACTAACCCATCAAAACATTCCTTCAAACCATAAACACGTGATATGCATATATTCCATTGATATCCCCGCTAAGATTTTCAACCATTAAAACGGTAAGCCCCTCAGGTCAACCACATCCCTATAAATATGTTCATTAAATCCAATATCAACTTAGATATTTTACCCCGTTATCAATCCCGTTGGACACCAAAGAATGATATTGTGTTGTTGGCCTAATGATGCATGCCTTTATGAGAGATTATAGAGTTTTCCAGTTATCCCGTTTATAAGATCTCACGAACCCAAGGGAGAGACTCACTATTTATCTTAGATACCATTCGCTTTTGAGCTATCTGCACCATAGCCTAATCTATAAATTCCTCCACTCCCCAGTCAGGACCCCAAATCCCAATTCAACTAGTCTACGAATGCTCCAGAGCCAACATACAAAGAGTATCAGGGGGTCGAATTTCGACTCCCAAAGAGGAAATTCCAGATGAACCTTATGATCCTAGGTTTGACTTCATGGGTGATGTCAAGGGAAAGGTTGAGCAAGAAAAAATATTCGACCTTGACCTTACTGACCAAGTACAGTTTCCTCAAATGAACATTAGTGTGTTTTGGGACTTGGTTGCAGACTCAATGGGGGGCATGCAATTTTTCCCAATGTCAGACTTCATCAACTTGTTCAATTCCACCATTATCCACCTCATGGATCTACTAGTCTTCGAGACCATTGGTGAGGTTTCACGGTGCACTAAATTTTTCATCTTCTGATTGCACGACATGAGCTTATGGATCGACAGAAGATACCCAATTCATGCAGAGGACATATAGAAGATCACTAGATTGTCCCTAGAGGGTGAGGATATATCTAAGCGATTCCAAGTCCTAAGTAAGCATGATAAAAAGAAGGGCGAAGTCATCCTATATGAGAAATTCCACACCCATAGGGGAAGATGCATAGTGAAGATTGAGCCAACTCTATCAGAGACAGCCCAGACAACATTTTATGTTATCGCAAGTAAGGTTATGTGCTCATACTATAAGGGATAATGAACTCTATAAATTCTCTCAGTAGTGTACTTTTACGCAAATGGAGTGTTCAACTGGTGTAGCTACTTGTTAAAGAAACTCCTCATTTCTTGTGAGGAAGCTCAGGAGAAAGGAGGAACATTTACCTATGGCTACATGCTCATCACATTTGCAATGTGTAAGTGGCAGACACCCATAAGAATCCAGTTGGCACCTGTAGAAAAGGGGTGCCTCACAAAAATGTTCGAACCTTGGCATGGAACAATGTTAAGCATAACCCTCGCAAGTCTGGTATGAACTACCTCTTTCCACCGGAGCTATTGAAGAAAAAGGGATAGGAGGAAGAAGCGGGTCTAAGTTCCATCATAGCAGAAAAGAAACAAAAGGCTCAAATGTCGACAGATTCATAAGAAGAAGAGGAAGAGAAACCTTTGGAGTGGAAGAAGAGGACGTTGTGTTATTTCCACAGTTTCCAGAACAAGAAATGATATCAGGTAAGGATGTAAAAGAGATCCCAGCTTCTTATTTCATAAGAGATGTCTCCATAAAGAAACCCCGAACATGTGTTTCATCTACTAAAGTCATAAACCCATAGCCAATATCCACGACTTTACCTAGTACCAGGGAAGCCACTCATGCTACCCATACTGTGATTAATATCACAGTTGAACCTGAGTTGAATGCCATCACATACATGACTCTCATTAATGAGAAAGCCCCATTACCACTTCAAGATACCATCGTTCCCTCATATCCCACTTTGACTGAACCAATGCAACTGGATCTCTTCCAAACTGCTAAGAATGTGGAATAAGAGCCTACTACCTTTACTATTGCAGCCTCGAGCTAGCTAGTTTCTCCATTTATACTGATTATGGTTACTCTTCCCTTAGTAGAGAGTCAAAAACCATAAGTCCCACTACTTACTCCAGTACCGCAAGTTCCGGTTACCAAGAGTCCACTCTCAATGGTGAGTGTTGAGGTTCAAATGATCAGAAGAGAGACTCTAGAAGTTTCACTACCAAAAGATACAGGAACACAACGAACTCAAAAATAACAACAAACACCATCAGGAAAAATTACAACATCACTGAATGAACAACTGGAGCCAGTTCTCCAAAATCCGTAGTAGTGTGTAGAACTACTACGAATTTTCTTAGAAAATATAGAGGTTCTCCCTCTACTTCCAATGACTATGAAGACCAGACTTGCACAATAATTGAAAGGTCCATCTCTAGGGGAATAAGAAGTGGAGAAACCTTCAGAACACTCCATGGCTAGTGGACTACCGCTTCAAGCTAGATTACTGTTAGACACCACTATTATATGCGATGAGTTCGCTCATTTTCCAACACTACAATTAGTAGTCCTAATCAGAGCTTCTACCAACCAATTAGAGCAGAGGATATAGAAGGAAAAATGGGAATCCAAATTATGGAAGAAAGAAGGAATCTTGGCTTAATCACAAAGAACATAGGAGGATCATTTGAAGATTCGGTAGAACAGAAAGTAGAGAAACTAAAGGAAAAACTAACAATGGCCTGGACAACTTTTAGAAAGACAACGCCTCAGCTATTGAAATCCAGCGCAAAAAATAAGATAATAGAACATATTGAATTGGTTCAAGTAGCCTGGAATGAGTTGGTAGAATGAGAAGAAAATGTATAAGTGGAGTTGCGAGAAAGCAAGTTAGAAGTCGAACTACAACCCTGAAAATTAAAAGAACAATTAGAAAAGGTTGTTTTGGAAGGAAACAATGCCAGCACAACACAACATAAAAGGAATGCAGAGTTCACCAAAATCTTCAAAGAGATCAATGATTGGATGGGAGTAATCTTATTACATAAGGATTGGAGACCATGAGGTACTCATAGAGTTCAAGGACGTATTTCAGGAGGTACCTGGACTACCTCCGAAGAGAGACATGAATTTTTCTATTAATTTGATGCCTAGAGCAGCTCCAGTTTCGAAAGCTCCTTATAGAATGAGTATGCCAGAGCTGAAAGAGTTGCAATTGCATCTTCAAGAGATTTTGAAGAAGGGGTACATTCACCCCAGCGTGTCACCTTGGGATGCCATTGTCCTTTTCATGAAGAAGAAGGATGGAACGTTGAGGATGTGCATTGATTTCCAGCAGTTGAACAAGGTAACTATCAAGAACAAGTATCCTCTGCCGAGGATCGACGATCTTTTCGATCAGTTGAAGGGTGCGAAAATATTTTCAAAGATAGATCTCAGATCCAGATATCACCAGGTGAGAATAAAGGATGAAGAAATCATGAAGACCACCTTTAGAACAAGGTATGGTGATTACGAGTTCACAGTGGTGCCATTTGGATTGTCAAACGCACCTGTTGTTTTTATGTGCTTGATGAATGGTGTATTCGAGGACTATTTAGACAAGTTTGTCATAGTATTTCTAGATGAAATTTTGGTTTATTCTAATTCATAGGAAGAGCATGAGAAACACCTAAGAATGGTACTGCAAGCGTTGAGAGAACACCAGTTGTATGCCAAGTTGAGAAAGTGCTCATTTTATCAAAGACAGATCCATTACTTGGGGTATATTATTTCAGAAGAAGGGATCGTTGTGGATATTGAAAAGGTTGAGGCCATCCGAGAATGGTCAATGCCAAGGAATGTGGTGGAAGTTAGATCTTTTATGGGTCTGGTTGGATATTACAGAAGGTTTATAGCAGGGTTCTCAAATATAGCTCACCTTATCACTTCCTTGCAAAGGAAGGAGAAGAAGTTTCAGTGGACTAAAGAGTGTGAGAACAGTTTCCAGTGATTGAAGCAGTTGTTAACTAGCGCTCCAATCCTAAGGATTGCAGATCCAAATATGGATTTCGTGGTGTGCACATATGCGTGTAAGAAAGTGTTGGGAGGAGTTCTCAGCCAAGATGGATTTGTAATCTGTTATGAGTCCAGGAAGTTGAAAGAGCATGAAATGAGTTATGCCACTCATGATTTGGAGCTGGTAGAAATCATTCACGCTCTGAGGAAATGGAGACATTACCTCATGGGAAAGAGGTTCGAGTTGAAAACAGACCACAATGGTCTGGAATTTTTGTTTGATCAGTTGACTTTAAATGCTAGACAAAGTAGGTGGTTGGAGTTTCTATGCGAATACAAATTTCATATCAAGCATATCAAGGGAAAGGAAAACAAGGTGGCCGATGCACTCAGCAGAAAGGTGCATGACTTATATGTTTTAGCCATTAGCATGTACAAGACTAATATTAATGATAGGATTTTGGAAGATGCTAATGCAGATTTATAGTACAAACACTTTCTAGCAAAGCTACAACAGAGTGAAAGACCACAAAAAAAGGAAAGTTACACCTTGGGAGTTGATGGATTACTTTTGTATAAAAACAGAGTGTATATACCCAATGTCCAAGAATTGAAGCTGGAAATTCTAAAATAAATGCATAACGTGACTTATGTTGGACACCCTGGATATCATAAGACTGTGGCAGTAGTCAAAAGCCATTATTTTTGTCCGAGATTGAAGTGAGAGATCGCTAAATACATCGTCGGATGTATGGAGTGCTAGAAATTTAAGGCTGAGCATAGGCACCTAGCAGGGTTGTTGCATCCTTTACCCATTCCTGAGTGGAAGTGGGAAGTGGTGACAATGGATTTTATTACAGGATTTCCCAGAACGAGAAAGATGCATGATTCGATCATGGTGGTGGTGGAAAAGATTACAAAAGTTTCCCATTTTATTCCACTGAAAACCACTCATAAGGAAACATATGTTGCTGATATTTTCTTAAAAGGAGTGGCATGCTTGCACGAAATTCCTAAGATAATTATGTCTGATAGGGACCCAAAATTCACCTCGAATTTCTGGAAAGGACTATTCAAAGGATTCAGAACGAATCTGAACTTTAGTACAACGTATCATCTTGAGTCTAATGGACAGACCGAGAGGGTGAATAGAGTAATAGAGGACATGCTGAGAATGTATGTTATGGACAAACCTTCAAGATGGGAAGACTACCTGCATTTTGTAGACTTTTCCTACAATAATGGGTTTCATGCATCGTTTAAGATGAGCCCATTTGAAGCACTTTATGGAAGAAAGTGTAACACTCTAGTGAGCTGGGATAATCCAGCTGACAGAGCAGTAGTTGGGCCATAGTTGGGCCAGAGTTTCTCAAGGAGATGGAGGACCACATGATAAGAATTAAGAAAAATTTCAAAGCTGCCCAGGATAGGCAGAAAAGTTATGCTGATAAGAACAGAACCCACAAAGAATTCAAAGTGGGTGATTATGTTTTCCTGAAAGTAAAAACTAATAGGAGTTCCCTGAAGCTGGGAAGTTGCGCCAAGTTGGTAGAAATATTTTATGGGCCATTTGAAATCCTGGAAAGGATTGGGCCAGTTGCATACATGCTTGCATTACCTGCATCTATGACTGTACATAATGTGTTTCATGTTTCACTTCTTAAGAAATACATACCTGATCCTAATCATGTTATCGACTGGAATGTGATTCGGGTGGAACCAGAAGGTGTCCTGCAAGTGCATCATGTGCGCATATTGGACAGGAAAAACAAATAGCTTCGAAATCGAGCTATAAAGATTGTAAAGGTCTAGTGGACCTGGTACGGTCCTGAGGACGTGACATGGGAGCACGAAGATGTTATGCGGGTAGAGTACCCACATCTTTTTGAAAATTTTGAAAATCTTGCAGATGTAGTGTGAAGTTGCACTAAGGACAGTGCAGAAATAAGGGGAGGGTGATTGTAATGTCCCCAAAGTCGAGCCCTATTGTAAATCTTGTTTATGAAATGGATTGTAAATATGTTTTATAGGTTGGTGAGACAAGTTTATATAAGCTAGTGGGATTATGTGATTGTTAGGCCAGAGAGCCTAAGTGTTGAAGGCCAAGAGCCTGATTTTGTACATGTATCTATCTAGAACATTAATAAAAATACAAACACCGCCACGTGCAGGCTGACACGATGAATGAGTGAAGGGGGAATAAGCTTCCATAGAGTGGGGAAGGGATTAGGGGCTGAAAGGTGGGAAAAAGGGGCTAAGTGTTGAGCCTAGGGGGTAAGCGTAGAGGTTTAAGTCCTTAGGAATAATATTTTAATATTATTCTAAAAGACATGTGAATAATATGTTTTTTTTATCCTAAGTTCTTGTGGACTAACATGTGACATCCAAATGGTGGGAGGAACGCACACTGATGGAAGCATAAAGCTTCATGGGTGATAAGTGTCAACCCAGGCGCATGCAAATAAAACGACTGAGATGAGCCATGATGGGGGTTCCTCCTCCATGCTACCCGATCTTCTGAACCATACATTCTATCTGACCCCGGTAAGATACCTGGCACCATTCTGAAACTAAGGGAAAAAGTTTGTGTGTTGTTATCGGGGATAGCCTGTGTTGATTACTGGAAAGATGATACATCCTCTGTCTGAACAGATCGAGTCTGTTTGTGGAATATCTGTCCCAAAGCCATAAACATGAGACCATCATGTCATTGCTGAGCCTGTTGGAAAGCCCATGTCTGTCTTCCCCATTGGTTTTTGTGGCCACACAATGCTGAACTGTGTGTGGCTTGTTGGCCAGTTTGTACAACACTCTCTCCAAGTGAGAGAGTTGATTGAAGTTGGAAGAACAGGTTTCTTGGCCTGTGAGCGACTCTCTCCAGGTGAGAGAGTGCACATAGGAAGGAGATAACTCCTGGAAGGAACCCTGTAGCTTCCACAGAGCTCAGATACTTCCGGTCCAATCTGTTGTTGAAACTCAAGGCAAGGGAGGTTAGCAGCCGAAGGACTATCTAGGTGACAAAGAAGGTGTATACTCCTAGGGTGGAACAGGCATGTGGGGAAGGAAAGTCTGTGGGTAGTGAGTATGAGTGGTTCCTGGGAGAGAATTCCTTCCTTGTGACTATGTGTTATCCCTCTAACCTCAGCCTAACCTAGGATTCCTTGCCTTGGGGTGGATCTTAGTCCCATCTCGGGGGTGACCCACTTATGAGATTGATGAACAGTGTGGTCTAAGGCTGGGAGGTTCATGGAAGGCCTCCACCTGGTTGGTGGAATTACCACCGTTTCAAATATAAGTACCAGATGATGATTTTTAATTATTTTTCTGCATGTCTGTGTATTTATAATTATCATGTATTCTGTTGTGCATACATAATAATGTTAATTCCATTGATTATTTATAATAGAAGTAATTCTTATGTTTACTCTGAGTTTAAATGTGTTTCATTTGCTTAAATGCATGTCATATATATATAATTAAGTATGAGATTTTTATTCTGCGAAGTAGTTCTTGCTCGACTCTGTGAAGGGGCGTTACAGTATGGTAGGGGGCGTTACAGATATGGTGTTAATTATTTTGGTTATCTATGATGGGATTATGAAAATAACAAAATCATTAGGAGTAGAGATGCCATATTCAATTAGAAGGTCATGTACAAAGTTCAGATGCAGAGAAAGAAACATGAAAAAGAAAAACCACAATACACAGTGCTTAAAGATATATGAAAAAGAAATTCCAAAGGAACCAAAAAATAAAAATGTACAAGAATAGAAGAGATAGGTACCTCAAACTCCCGCAAGTGTTGTTAGAAGATCTACCAGGCTAAGTAGACCCCCTGAATGATACTCTCCATTGTATTATTTATTGTTGACTAATTTCGGTGAACAGAAATGTTATGAAGAGGCAATGCAGGTAGACACCAAAAATTAGTGGGAGGAAGGCATGAAAGAGGAAGTGGATTCCTTGGTAAATAACCAGAATTGCGATTTGGTTCAGTTTCATGTTGGAAAAAGAGAATTGCATAATAAATGGGTTTACAAGTTGAAGGACGAAAATGGAGAAAAAAAGAGGTACAAGGCTAGACTTGTTCTAAAGGGGTTTGCAAAAAATAAAGGTATAGATTTTGATTACAAATTTTATCCTATTGTTAAAATGACTTAAATTAGGACTATTTTAAGTCTTGTGGCAGTAGAATATTTTCATCTTGAACACTTACATTTAAAAACAACTTTTCTCCATGGGGATTTGGAGGAAGATATTTATATGCAGTAGCCATAGGGGTATGAGGTCAAACGGAAGGAAAATTTGGTATGCATGTTGAATAATATCTTGTATGGAGTAAAGAAAGCTCCAAGGAAGTGGTATTTGAAGTTTGACAGGTTTATGACAGAACAAGGTTCTAGTAGATGTCAGTCTGATCACCGTGTTTATTTTAAAAGGATAGAAAATGGAAGCTATATTAACTTGCTATTGTATGTATATGACATGACTATTGTAGGGTATAATATGAAGGATATAAGAGTGTTCAAGAAGAAATTAGATATTTCATTTTCAATGAAGGATTTGAGTTCTGCAAAGAAAATTCTTGGTATAAGAATAACAAGAGACATGAAAATTCGAAAATGGACATCGTCTCAGGGTGAGTACATAGAGAAGGTGTTGGATAGGTTTAGAATGAAGAATGAAAAACCAGTTAGTACAACTTTGGCCAACCATTTCAAATTAACTAAGGAAATGTTTCCCAAGACATAAGAGGATATGTAATACATGTCCAAGTTCCCTTATTCATCAATAGTTGGTAGTTTGATGTATGCTATGGTTTGCACAAGACCAAATATTGCACATGCAGTGGGAGTTGTGAGTAGGTATATGAACAATCCAGGTAAAGAACATTGGGAGGTAGTAAAGTGGATTCTTAGGTATTTTAGAGGTAT
This sequence comes from Picea engelmannii, assembly GCA_009831015.1. Taxonomy (NCBI): domain Eukaryota; kingdom Viridiplantae; phylum Streptophyta; class Pinopsida; order Pinales; family Pinaceae; genus Picea; species Picea engelmannii. Next base: position 1,023,969 of record ML782751.1, on the reverse strand, counting down.
TGTTAGTCATGCATTATGTTTTGAAGTTTCAGACACTATTCTACAAGGATATGTTGATTCAGATATGGCAGGTGATAAAGATAGCATGAGGAGCACCACTTGGTATGTTTTTACTGTAGGTGGAACAACACTAAGTGGGATTTCAAAACTACAAAAGGTTGTTGCACTTTCAAAAAAAGAGGCAAAGTATGTTGTTGCTATAGATGATAGAAAATAAATGATTTGTTTACAGAGGTTTATGGAGGAATTGGGAAAGAAGCAGAAGAATAACAAGTTGTAATTTGACAGTGAGAGTGCCATTCATCTGGAAAAGAAATCAACCTTCCATTTGAATAATAATAATATATAGATCAGATACCATTTCATACAATCTGTCTTGGAAGATGGACTTTTGAAGTTGGAAAAGATACACACTAGCCAGAATCCTGCAGACATGTTAACTAAGGGAGTAACCAGGGAGAAACAGAGCTCCTACTCAGTTTCATTTGGTCTTCAAGCATGAAGGTGAAGATGAAAAATTTTCCAGGTCAAATAAGGATCATAGTCCAGCAGATACAACAACGATGGAGTTGTTGAGATCAATATCCAAGTGGGATATTGTTGGTTGTGGAGATTGATTATCGTCTTCATTCAGAGGTATTTTTTTTCAACTGTGTTTATACCCCATGAAGAATTTACACCCCATAAGAATGTACACTCCTCCATTTAGGGGAGTGTAGAGGGCAGTTACCCCCTCTACAGAGTTTGGGGGGTCCATCCCCCTGACTGGAGGGTTGGAGGGAAAGCATGCCCCCGACGGGGGTTCAAGGGACATCATTTCATGATGGGGGTTCGGCGGAGAAGCCCCCGAAGGAAATATTTCCTTGTAAATGTGTTACAAGGAAAATATCTCTATGGCTAGGGTAAACCACAAAAGATGAAAATCACTACAGAAATCAACTCTCTTCTCAAGTATGCTATGTAAAAAAATATGCTAGAAAGGCAGTGTAAAAGGCCTACCTTGTCCATACGTTCGATGAAGTCCACCGTTGAGCACTCAACCCAAATAAATATACCTACCACTAGTCCTCAACAACCAAGCAAGGCAAGCATATGTTGATAATAAATTATGTTAGCACATTCAATAGCATAATCCATTAGTAAACATCACAAAGATGCCCATGGAATAATAATTCAAAAATTTGCAATATATCAATTGGACAGGAAAAGAATATTTCTATTAATATATGATCAACAGAAGTGAAAATGTTACAAACTTTCGTGTCAGCACAGTTCGGAACCGAGAAACGAATTTCCCTCCAGTTGGGCCTCCACCAATTCAATCCTCCACCAAAGGCAAGATCATAAAAGAGAAACAATGAGGTTCTCAATCAATAAGGGAAGAGCTTGGGGGCTCAACACCGTGTTCAAACTTAAAGGACAAAGGATGCAGACTCAATATGAAGTAAATAACTTCGCAAGAGTAAATTTGCTCTCAAAGTTGAATTCTTTCTCCTCTTTCCCATAGCTCATAATTGGCCCATTTGTAGCCTTCAAATGGAACTGAAGGGTTGATTCAGAATGTTTCCAGTATATGGAAGGCCAAGGATCATAGATATCATGTTGTGACATGGAAACCCGATATGAATTTTCATTTTTTGGCACAAATACGGATGTACGGGTTGTAGTGGTGCAGCCTACGTATATGCATCCTCTATAGTAGGTAATATGCATACATGTGGAAAAATATGTATTTTTAGCTATGGATTTTACAAATAGGGATGATAATTATGCATAGGGAAATGTAAAAAGGAATTATGTGCAAGATTGCATAGGGTGAGGAAAATCTTGCTATAAGAGATGCCCCGTAATGTGTGAGGTTGGAGGAGTATCCGCTATGGCCAAAATACATTATAAACAACCCAGAAGTGGAGTGACGGGGAACCAACTAGATGATCTAGTTTCTCATTACATTCTGCATTGACTTTGCATAAATGGTTGCCGATATATTTACACTTCATATCCATGTGAAAATATTCCAAACAACTGTCTGTGGCCATATATAGGAAAATACAAATGCGGTTACATGCCAAGCGTTATCATAGTCACAAGCAAGGCCTAGTAGAACCAGTATCAAAACCAATCTGAAGATATCTATATACAATGGAGTACAATCTGATCTCCCATTATTACTGAAGTCATATATGTATTGGTTTAATGAAAAGGAAGAAACAACTTAGGAAATATGTAGCCACATACTGATTTCTTCAAGTCTTCTACACAATCCGCCAAGGGTGCATGTCATTTGATTACCGGTCATTGAGGTATACCGTTAACAAACATGAGACAACCTACCGATAATGAAAGTAGGTATCAAGGCATCAAGTACATTCTTACAAGTGTGAATAAAGGAGCTGGTGTCGAACTCCTAAATAATCCATTGATCAAGAGACATTTATGTATTCCAAACTATTGATGGCGAGAGAAAACGCCACTGATGACTGCAAGCCTCAAGGTACTCATAAGACTCTAGGTCTCCTTTCTAGAATAGATGAGTTGAATTCGATGGAAGGAGACTCATTGAAAGGAGAGAATTAAGGAATCTCTCATCAATCAGTATGAGGTACAAAGCATGAGATTCATGATTTGGAGGAAATCAGACGAAGAACATGTTCAAAGGCTACATGACTGCTGCTAATATGATGATGGATGGACTCAATAACTTTGTGCTCTGTTCAAAGGCTACATGACTGCTGCTAATATAAGATAATACTCCCTTCCTGTCCATCTTTTTTTGTTTTTTCACAGAAAAATGAATGTTATGATACAAAGGAGGAAACGAGTGTCACAAGTAAGAAAAACTAGTTCCAGCAGTGGAACATACCGATGCTCAATGCAAGGATATGCATGCGGGAGATGGAAACTTGGGGAATGTTCCCTCCTAGGTATAGGGTGTCCAATTGCGAAGAATATTAACGAGGCACTGTTTGGTTGAGAATGGAAAAATTGTTGAGGAAAACCATTTATAATGCAAACCAAAAACCGACTAGAGGCTCAATACTGCAAGCAAGGGCATGGGATGTAATCGCAACTTAACGCCAAAAAATGTCCTTTTTCATGAATTTTAGTCTACTTGCTGTGAAAAAGGGATAAACTTGTGCCAAATAGACATCCTTTCTAATCCAATTTATGAGTGTGAAAGTGAAAAGTTCACTTGAGAATGTTTTTTCTTTTTGAAGACGAGTCAAAAAATAGCTTAAGTAAGACTCACGACCTTTCAAGTCTAATTTAATGAGTGTGAAAGGGACAAATCACTCGAAAATATTTTCTCTTTTTAGACGAGTCGGAAAATATCTTAAATCAGACTTGTTTTAGAGATCCTAGGAGGCAAGTCACGGGGGAGGCCAAGGCTCCCATGATGGACTTCTTTGGAATAAACATCTTACAAATAGCTGACATAAGCTTGGGAAAACCTAAATCTCTCCAAGTTGAGGAGTATAAATCACTAGCGGAGGATATCATCTTCGTGATATATCGAATAATGTCTCTTATAGGAAAATACAGAGGGGGGGGGATTGGATACCCCAAAAGACCATCGCAATTCAAGGGGATCTCCTCAAGATTTGGACGGATAGAACTCGGGGAGAGTAAAAATATCTCTCGTTCAGGAGGTGTAGTATTAGGAATACTGATGACATGGTTGAATGATGCATCACCCTCCATAAGGGGGGTAATATTGACCAGAGACTGCACTGGTATGACCACTTATTCAACTGTATTTTGAAGAGGATGCATGATAACAGGGATATGGGACACATCACCCTCAATAAAGGGGTGTGGTCAAGAGAAGATTGTAGCTGCAGTACTACCATGTCAATCAACGAAGAAACAAGGTGTGGGGAAACCACAAATGCCTCATAATTTGAAGGGCCCTTAGGTGAAACCCACGCTTCAGGTATCCTAGCAGTAACAAGACACAAACGAGTAAGGTGATTTCCTTCTCAAGTCCTTTAAAGGAATTTAGGCTTACATCTAAGATGTATAGGCTTCTCGATGCTCCCAAAGTCATTCACAATGGCTGGAGACATACTCTCAACATGATTGGCATAGGCGAGAGATTCATCTCCCACATGATGTACAAAGGTTGGAGATGTCACATTGATATGACTCGTAGTGACTAGAGTGATGACCCCAGTATGGCTAGTAGCAGTTGGGTGTGGGTTGTCATCATGACTTGCAGATGTCATCGACCCATTTCCAACATGAATGGAAAAGGTTAGTGATGGAGCTCTAGTATAACTGACAGTTATTGGACCAGCGGTCGGTTGCGAAATTTGATACCAAGGTCCAGGGAAATATTGGTTTTAAAACATTGCAGACCAGGAAGGGTCCTATTTTATCCCCTGTCCCTGCCCGAAAAGGTAGTATCCTCCTCCTAACTGATCCAAATAGGTTTGTATGGGAATCATCACTGCATTATGCGAAGAAACAACAGTATGATAAGGATTGTTCAAGTGAGGATACAAGTTTCCCCCTTGTGAAAGGTTTCCATGAAGAGAGAAGCTCGAACCGTAAAATTGATTCTCTCCGTATGAAATACCCAGGGACACATGAGGACCCATCATGGGAAAATTATTTTAAGGAACTGACATGGAGGACACAGATAAGGTGTAATAAGTAGAAAAAGCACCCATTTGATTATTAGCTCCTAGAGAAACATGGCTAGGACTAGATCCGTATGATGGGAGATTCCAACCTCCCACAATGAGAGTTGGTTGAGAGATAAGACTCCTCTCAAATGAAGACACATAGAACATATCCATTATGCCCCCAAGTGTAAGTATAGGCATATTAAAATGGTTAGAGACCCAAGGCATGGACTGAGGGTCATAATGATGCATACAATTATGAACAACAAGCGGATTCACCCCCATGAAATGAGTGAACATCATGGGGGTGGTAGTCATAAGTGAGGGAGATATGGGAACTCCACTATCCATGATCCCAACATCTGAGTACAAAATTGTAAGGTCAACTAGTAATCAAAGAGCACACCAAAATTCAAACGAACAATATGCACACAAACTAGGTAAAGTGGTTGAAAGTGGCCTCCCTCCTTAAAGAAGGTATGCCTCACCCAAGAGGGCCCTGAGACTCCCTGTTAAAGATTGGAGGTAACATAAATAGTTTTAAGGGCTCTTGTGGGCTTAACAACTAGTCGGTCAGATCCCCTCAGAGAGGTAATCCTCCATAAAGTTGTGTGTTGTTCGACCCTTATGGGACCCATTGTACTTGCATAATAACCCCTTCAAGTAACCTATGTGGCACCTAAGTCAAGAAAATAATAAACCAATGTATAATCGATGCATGGGAAAACAACCGTAAGTTAGGTCCACCGTATGGGCATGGTAGAAAATCCTAAAACCTTGAAAGTACCGCCTCTCACAGAGGTAAAGGAACTAGAAAGATCTTGAGATACAAATAGATCGCCAAACATATCTCTTATGATAATAAGGTATCAGGGGGATATCCCTTCAACCAACCTCACACGACCTCATGATTAACTCCGGTGTGATCATAGCCTCCTGATATTACCAATTATACAATGTATCTCTCCACTCCCTTTCTCAGACACATATGTTGATTTAATTTCCTTGGAGAAGTTTTCTCACAAAATCCTATTCCAAGGCAATAAATCCTAAGCTATTTTTTGCACCCTAGAAAATAAAATCATGTGACTAATCAATTTTAAATTATAGCATTAATTTTAGTGGTCGTGATTACTCAAAAAAGTATGGCAGTGAAACTCATGATGTTATGACTTAGAAAGAAAAGTAAATATCAATATAATGCACAGTCCTAACTTCGATTTTCAATGAATGATATGCTTCTAATAACAAATGCAATTTTCAATTTCAAATCTGCAATTCTAAAGTAAAAATGCAATATTTCATTACATACACTAAGCTAGTGACCAATACTCAAAAGACCAAAATGCCAAGAAATGAAAAATGCCTAACATTTTGTATTTTCAATATAAGAGAAATGAAAATGCATGGACTGAAAAGAAGCTTGATATATAAAACTCTACTATGTATATAAACATAAAACTCAAGTAGGATACCAAGAAGCAAGACACCCAGCCCAATGTACAAGGACAATCAAAATGAAAAGGTGATGAGAAATACTCCACCCAAAAATTCAACCAAACACAGGTTCCCTGTCATCCCACAAGCACTTAACAGGCACTACAAAGACCCAAGAAGACTTGACAAACATCAAATCCCACCCAAAAACCACCAGACCCAAGAAACAAACAAGAAAGGCCAATGTAAGCAACTGTTTAGGAAAACAGAGCGTATATACACAAATTTCAGAGGGACAACCCATGTATATACGCGACTGTCAAGCTAAAAACCATGTATATGTTTTAAAAATAAGGCTAGGCAAGGGAGAAGGCTGAAAAACTCAGACCCAAAGTGAACAGAGGCTGTCAAGCAATGATACGACAAGAAACACAATAGGAACGAGATAAATCTAATGAGAAAAGTACTCCAAACCCTAAGAAAGAATATCCAATCCCTAGTATGGTCACCAGTTCTGTTACGAGGAAAATATCTCAATGGCTAGGGTAAACCACAACAGACGAAAATGACTGTAGAAATCAACTCCCTTCTCAAGTATGCTATGTAAACAAATATAATAGCAAGACAAGATAATAGGCCTACCTCGTCCAGACATTTGATGAAGTCCACCATTCAACACTCGACCCAAAGCAATATACCTGCAACTAGTCCTCAACAACCAAGCAAAGAAAGCATATGGTGATAATAAATAATGTTAGCATAGTCAATAGCATAATCCAATAATAAACACAACAAATACGCCCATGGAATAATAATTCAAATATTTTCAAGATATCAATTGTACGGGAAAAGAGTATTTCTATTAATATATGATCAGTAGAAGTGAAAATGTTACAAACTTCTGTGTCGACACGGTTCATAACTGAGAAACTAAGTTCCTTCTAGTTGGGCCTCCACCAAAGAAAATCTCATAAAAGAGAAACAATGAAGTTCTCAATCAATAAGAGAAGAGCTTGGGGGTTGAACACTATGTTCAGACCTAAAGGAGAAAGGGATGCATACTCAATATGAAGTAAATAATTTCTCTAGAGTAACTTTGCTCTCAAATATGAATTCTTTCTCCTATTTTCCATAGCTTGGAATTGGCCCATTTATAGCCTTCAAATGGAACTGAAGGTTTGATTCGAAACATTTCGAATATATGGAAGGCCTAGGATCATAGATCTTCCATCGTGACATGGAAAACCGACATCAATTTCTATTTTTTTTCACAAATCCCGATGTACATGGGATGTAGTGGTGCAACCTACGTATACACATGTTTTATGTTAGAGAAGATGCGTACATGTGGAAAAATATGTATCTTTATATCTGGATTATACAAACATGGATGATAAGTCTGAATAGGGAAATGGAAAAAGGCCTTCTGTGCAATATTGTATAGGGTGAGGCAAATCTTACTATAACAAAATGTATATTGTAATTTCATTGTAAATATGGACCATTCATTATAAGGTCGCAGTTATGACGGTAGAAGTTATGTTAGTGTTTTTTTCCCTAGAAGGAAACACTCTTTTCCGGAGGGAAATGTATTTCGGCTATGCATCATTGGGAATATTATATTCTGAGTGAGGAGATTGTGAGAGAAAGAAGAGGAAGTTACAACAGGTGTGTTGCAGGTTGTATCCCTTCATTTGTTGGATAATAATAAAGGAAGGAACTATTGTATTCCTAGTGAGGAGACTGTGAGAGAAAGAAAAGGAAGTTACAACAAGTGTGTTGCAAGTTGTATCCCTTCATTTGTTGGATAGTGCATAGGGTGAGGCAAATCTTACTATAACAAAATGTATATTGTAATTTCATTGTAAATATGGACTATTCATTATAAGGTCGCAGATATGATCGTAGAAGTCATGTTAGTGTTTTTTTCCCTAGAAGGAAACACTCTTTTCCAGAGGGAAATGTATTTCGGCTATGCATCATTGGGAATATTGTATTTTGAGTGAGGAGACTGTGAGAGAAAGAAGAGGAAGTTATAGCAGGTGTGTTGCGGGTTGTATCCCTTCATTTGTTGGATAATAATAAAGGAAGGAACTGCCAATTTCTCTGGTGGACGTAGCCTACACTGGGTCAATCACGTATATCTGTGTCTCTCTTGTATTGTGTATCTTTTGTGTTTTATTTCTGCATTTGTTTTATTTTATTGCTCCACAATCCTATTTTTCTAAAAATTATTAATAGCAATTGGAATTTAAATAATACTTATTCCAGTTAATTAGTGTTTCTTAGTGTATAGTGAGGAGTTTTTTTAAGGTCATTAAATTTTTTTTGTGTATAATTAATTAGGATTCTTAGTATTAAATTGAAATTATTTTGGAATTCTTAAATTTTAAACTTTATTGATCTTACCTAATGATTTTTTAGAGTTAATTATGATTTCTTATCTATAAATTAAGAAATAATAAAATTTGTAAGAGTATTAGGAAATAATAATGCTATTGTAAGTTGTATTCAAAAATAGAGTAATTATATCAATCATTAAGTAAATATAGATCTTATAGATGTGATTTAAGCTAGTCCACAACCATATTTCACTATAAATCTGTAAAGTACCGCCTCGTTACAACAACCGTTTTAGTGATAGGTGCAATTTTTTTTTTTTTTTGTGTGTGTGTGCGCGCGTGTAGAAGTAGCAACAATTGAACGACACGACGCCACTCGACTAACAACAAGACTCAATCACGAGGTTCAGCACCAGAACGCTAAACGCCTCCACGAGGACTACCACAACCACAACCATAGGTCGAGGCGCACCACGCAGACACTCAGCGAAAAGTAAAACTGACCACTAATTACGACTGACCTCCCACCCGTCCTACCCTGCAAGGTTAGGACCTCCAAGACACATAATCAACGCTCAAGCCCGGTTTCCCATCGTATTTAACCATTTAAGGTCTTAGGGCTGGTGACTGTTCTGAGGAACATGGAGGTGTCTACATCCCACCCGACACCACCGACCAAGCAACCCGCTAATACTATCAAGTGCAATAAAAATAGGAAGAACAATTGCGCCCCTTACGGAAGGCATGTGGTAAGGACTCTGACGATGACGCCCAAGTTTAACAGCGTTTAAGCGAACCACAAGTAGGTTTTATCAGAACAAAATTATAACAGCCTTACGATAAGGTAACCATATCGCTATGTTTTCTAATGATAATAATTATTGCACTAAGGTTAAGGAGCATGCATTCAACGATATCAATTCTAACTTGCAAGTGTTATATGACGAGAACCCTACCATTTTACATTTCCAACCTTCGATTACACTTACCGAATTTTAGAATTGTACAAATGCATCCCTTACCTTTTACAGTAACCACATTATCTAAACAATACATTACGCCTTACTAACAGTTTATGATATCATTAACTTCTGTTACATGCATGCTTCGGTATCACCCTATGATTAGATTATCCCTATGCCAATCTTGCAATAAAATATACAAAAAGCTTTTAAGATAACATTTTGCTATGCCTAACATTTACCCAAGTGCATAGCAATACCAATGCCCACTGTGCATATAAATGTGCATAATAACACCAATAATTAAATATACGTGACGATACCAATAAATCAAATACCGAAAATAATTCCAGGATGCATGA
>ML782751.1:969549-1001072 GCA_009831015.1 Picea engelmannii | reverse complement strand
ACAAATTTACAATGTACAAATTTCAGTCTACCATAATAATCTTACAATTCTCTTTAGCTTGATATACTAAGATATCTCTTCACAACTTTTCTTTTCTCATTCTCTTTCTACAATTCTCTTTAGCTTGATATACTAAGAGATATCTTCATAAATTTTCTTTTCTCGTTCACTTTTAGAAAGGTTTAAGATCTTTTCACTATGTTTTTTTGTTTATGTATTGGCATTTTCGGTTTTCACTGAAGTTCTAGTTTCTTTTATTTTGGTATTTTTATGTAATGGCATTTACGGTTTTCACTGAAGTTCTAGTTTCTTTTATTTTGCCATTTTTATGTAATGGCATTTACGGTTTTCACTGAAGTTCTACTTTCTTTTATTTTCCAATATTTTTATGTATTGGCATTTGAGTTTTCACTGAAGTTCTACTTTCTTTTATTTTGGTATTTTTTATTGATTTACTTGAGACATCTCTAATACATTTTTTTTATTTTGTTATCTTTTAAATGATTTGCTTCACGAATCTCTAATATATTTTCTATTAATCTTCTAATACTCAACATACCAGTGATTATAGCTTGATTATTGTTTTTTAAAATAATATTGAAAGTGTATTTTTTAAATTTTGATTTAATAACTTTCCACATCATCATATTTTAACAAAGTGTTTAATTTCATTCTCAATATTTTTTATGATCAAAATTATTTTTATTATATAAAACATATGATTGTTAGCAAAAGCATAGTAAATTCATAGAATTTTTTATGGTACAAGTTTTAATTAAGATTCTTAAACTTCTCTCTAACCTTACATACTTAATATTTTTCCGAATTTTTTTTGTTCACTTTCCCAAAAGACCTTAAGAGGTTTAAATTATGTATGTTGATGTATTGGATTTTCTTTCTTTTCATTCAAGTTTTATATTATTTTATTTTGATATTTATTGTAGATTTATTTCAAGCATTTATAATATTTTTTTAATCTATTTAGCAATACTTTTCATATAATAGATTGTAAGTGACCATTCTTATTCTTAGTAAAAGAAGTATGCAAACTTATATTATATAATTGTAAAATTTCAATGTTGAATAAAGGAATGTTTTATTGTTTGAAAAATTTTTAAAAGAAAAAAGAGTAAATGAAAAAAAAAAAGTAATAGAGAATTTGAAAGAAACAAAAAATTTAATTTATAAAAAAATATTTTTAAAATCATTATATATATTTATAAAATTGATATTCATATTAAGTAAATGACAAAAATAAAACTTAACCATTATACTATTAGCAATAATCACTTTATAAAAGTGATTGATATGGGTTTATATCAACCACTTTTATAAAGTGGTTGTTACTAGTTAACCCAAGATTGCCATTAATATATTAAGACATAGTCAATGCATTAATTAAATATTACATGTATGTAATAATATATAATAATAATAATATTATATTATTATAATACATAAATATATTATATTCATGTATATAAATTAATGATCTATTAATATGTTAATGTAATGTACTATATTAATTTAATATATAATAAAATTGTATAAATTAAACTATTAATGTATTAATAATGTATTAAAATATTAAAGTAATATAGTAGTATTAATACTCTAATGATAATGTATTGTTAAAATATTAATACTTTATTAATGCATTAATACTTTAATAATAATGTATTGTTAAAATATTAATTTAATAATAATATAATATTACTTTATTAGTAATATATTAATATATTACTTTATTAATGTATTTATACATTATTAAATAACATTATTAAATATTAATAGTAAATAATTAATCAATATATTAATATATATTGTAATGTAGTAATATAACATGTTACTAATAGAATACATGAATTAAACATTAATATATTATTAATGTAGCAATACATTAATACTAAATTACAGTAATACATTAATATATTATATACATTAATAAAACATTTATGCATTAAAAAAATATTTAAATATTCGAAATTACATTAAAGTATTACATTATATTACACTAAAATATTAATACAAAAATAAAATATTTATATAGTAATAAAGTAATACATTATAAGGTAATATGTAATACATCAATATGTAATATGTAATAATATATAGGCACATTAATACATTATAATAATTTATTATAATTATATTGTTTAAATATATTATAATTAATATATTTATACATTATTAATTAATATGTTAATGCATTAATAAGTATTTATACATTATTAAATAATACATTAATAAAGTATTAATACAATAATAAAGTAATACTTTAATAATATATTATTAAAGTATAATACAAATCCATAGTATGGTTAAGAGTGATACTATGCTTGACCATGAGTATGGTTAACTATAGTAAACGATGACTCTATGATTGACCATGATTGCGATTATGGTTGACCATTAGAGTGGATGACTATGATTGACTCTAATCATGACTGATATGGTAGACTATGGTTAACCATGACCATAACCATGGTTATGGCTCACCACAAATGACCATGCCCATGACTATGTGTGTTGTACGATATATATATATATATATATATATATATATATATATATATATTGATATTTGAAATGTTCGTCACATTGCGACAATGAGAAATGTTTGTGACATTGCAACATTGAGAATTATTTGTCACAATGTGACTTTAGGAAATGTTCATCAAAATGTGATGTTGGGAAATGTTTGTCAAAATGCGAAGTTGGGAAAATCTTCATCACAATGAGACATTGGGAAATCGACACTGGAAAATGTTTGCCACAATCTCACATTGGTAAATGTTCATTATAATGTGATCTCGGGAAACACATGACACATTGTAGGATCCTCTTTTTCTTTTTTAATGTTGGGAAATGGTCATCACAATGCGACGTCGGGAAATTTTCATCACATTGTGACATTGGGAAAAGTTAATCACATCAGGATGTTGGGAAATGTTAATCACATCGCGATGTTGGGAAATGTTTGTCATAATGCAATGTATTGAATAATATTTTACTTTGTAGACAATTATTTATACGTTTCCTAAGGACATTGATAGCAAAGCATCTTCAACTTTGCAAAAAATGAATTATACTTGTGATAAGAACATTGATAAACAATCATTCAATAATTTATATATGTATTGTAGACATTGATAACAAATCAACTTGATATATATGTTGTAGATGATGATTTATATTTGTTTGAAGAAAATTGATAGAAAATCAACATTAAAATTGATAACAAATAAAAATCTATTAATAAAATCTATTTTCAAATTTAGAAAAATGTGTTCATTACAATTTTATTCAACAACTATATAAAGACTATAAATTATTCCTCATGTTTCGCATCTCATATATAACCCAACTAAATTTTGAAAATTGTATGTTGTCAATAGTTGCGAAAAATATAACAATGATTAGGTGTAGTGTGTATAATCAAAACAACATGAATAAACATGAAAAATAAAATATTGATAATGACATACCCAAATAATAAGTGAAAAAACTTTTTTAATATTTACATTTTTTATAAGAAAACTTTTGATGAATATAAATATTATATACAAAATAAAAAATCTCGAAAAAAAAATCTATTTTTTAAAATTGCTACTAAATTTTGTATTGAGAATATATTCATAAAATACATGGTAAAAATATAAATAGAATTCAACTTTTAAATTGATTTGATACAAACGAAAGGGAAAATGTGGAATCTAAAGACCCAATTTAAATTAGAGTTTAACTATATTTAAATTAGTCTTTAATCTATACTTAAACTATATTGAAACCCTAATTTAATGTTTAGATATATCTATAAATAAAACCTTCATTTAAAGTATATATCAAACCTTAATTAAACTATAGATTAACTATCAATTAAATTTAACTTAGGGTTTACCTATAAATTAAATTAAATTAAAGTATAGATTAAATCTAATTAAATTCAAAGTATATATTTAAAACTTAATTAAAGTTAGGATTTAATTATATATTAAACCGTAGAGATAAAAACTGAAGAAGATAACCATATTTTAAGACTCCATTGAAGTTTTTCATGCAAAACAAAATTGGTAGTATAACATCCACCTATGGTTTGTTCTTACAAGGGCTAGTATAAAGATAGTTTTTTGGAAATTTTTAACCTTAGATTAAACTTTAATTTAAACTATAGATTAAACCCTAATTTAAAGTAAACATTAAACCCTAATTTAAAATATAGATTAAACCTTAATAAAACGATAGATTAAATTTAACCCTATTTTAAACTATATATTAAACCCTAATTAAATTACATATTAACTAAAGATTAAATTGAATCTAGAGTTTAATTAAAAATTAAATTAAATATTAAATTAAATTAAACTATAGATTAAACCCTATAAATTAACTATATATTAAATACTAATTTAATTGTAGATTTAATTTAATTTAACTATAAATCCAATTTAAATTAGGATTTAACTATATTTAATATTTAATGTTACATTTATCTATAGATAAAAAATTAATTTAAAATATATATTAAACCTAATTTAATTTAAATTTAAGTTTAATTTAATTTAAATTAGGATTTTAATCTATATATTTAAACTTTAATTTAAATATTTTAAATATTGAAAAGAAAAAGAAATACAACAATAATGTAAAAAACATTAATAATGTCACCTAGACAACTTGAATGTCAACTTGAATGTCACCTTAGTGCGTTCCCTCTTAACTTAAAATTCAACCGTGTGAACCAAAACAAGGGTGGTAAATGCTAAGACTTTCTTGACTTAAAATTCAACCGTGTGAACCAAAACAAGGGTGGTAAATGCTAAGACTTACTTAAATCCCACCTTACTTCATTATTTGTTTACTTATAATTCAATGGTGTAAACCAAACAAGGGTGGTAAACGCTAGATACGTAAAGCTCCTCCTCTTGAAATTTTAGGTGAGAGAAAAACGTAGCCTTAACAATAACAAAAAGTAGGACCATGAAACCGATATTTCACACCGTGCAGCTCAAACATGATTAATGAAAAGAGAGGTATGCAACAAATTTTGATTTGTCCATGTTGATTTTGAGATTGATTGTATATGTTGAGATTCATTCTGTTGTATCCCATTTCCATTACCAGCCAAAATATATAAAACAAAATGTGATTTGTTGATATGTTGTATTCTAGTTTTTCTGGGATATGTCAAATAAATCCATCACCTACCATCATCACACAGAAACAAAAAGACAAAATGTGACTTCTCAACTTCATATTATAAACAAAGAAGGAGGATGGTCGACCTAATTTGTTCACAAAAGAAGATGTGAATGGCAGTGGACCTGGCTGTGGTGAGCTAGAGGCTGTGGTGAGCTAGAGCTAGATTCTATCATGAATGGGAAATTAAAATGCAATTTTATCCAGAGCTAGATTCTATCATGAATATAGCTTATTGGACACTCTGTATTATTTTTCCCCTAAATAAAGATACACAATTGCATATGATATTTGTTTTCACTAAATAATAATTATATTTGGATTCAAAATCAAAGTGCTCTCCTTTAAACACACGCATAATTCTATTTGGATTCAATATCAGTAATTTGAATTCAATATTTGGATTCTATTAGGTTTTGCATGATTTCTTGAATCGCAGTAATGATATCAATCTAACTTATCGGTGTTCACAAACCATTGGCGGCTCTCTCAAGGAAATTATACTCGCTCATTGGCATCAAGACAAGGATAATACTCAAAAAACTGTCAATGATATGAAGCTTATCAGTGCTGGGTCTATAGTTCATGTTGGTGAGATTCCTGGCAGGGTTATTAAAAAATATGCGCGCCCTCCTTCATCAGACGAAAACAACCGACAAATGTTAGCGAAGTGGCAAAATCTGGAAATACTCTTTGACATTGAGGAGCGATGCGCCAGCAGCATATTCAGTCAAAGACGTGAATAGTGCTTCAAATTAAAATCACTTGCTCACTGCCACCGATGCAAGAGTCAACAGAGATTGGCTCACGAGGAGTCATGACAGCGGGTTCGGAGTTGTGGTCTTTGTATCAGGGTCGATAAGTGACTTGTCAAAAACAAGAGAGGCGGAAACTCAATCAAATAAAATCAATTATAAAATGCAATATTGAAATCAATTTTTTTTAAATAAAATAAGCTAGTGTCCATACCAAATAATTTTTTATATTTGACGTACATATTTATGTAGACTGAAGTCGATGGGAGATGGGCAACAGAGGCCTATTGCACATCGACATATTTTCTTCTATGAGGAAACAAGAAACAAGACGGAGGTTGGTCAGGTGAACAGCAAACTCCCAACCAAATGAGAATGGAAGGTGCACAGGGTCCTTTTCTTGAGTCAGGTATCTCGTAGCCCATTAAATTCAAAATACAAAAGGGAGTTTGGGAAATAAACGTAGCACATTGAATTCAAAAAGAAAAATAAGGAGTTTGGTTAATGACGTCTTAAACGGGTACAAGGTAAACAGTAGTTGTCAAATGGCCTGGGAAATGGCTATCAATAAGCACCCGGGTTAATGCCCTGTATGCATGCTGGGTTTCACACCGTGTGATCTAAATTTGTTTAGATCCGTGTAAAGTCCAACCTACAGGGCATAATGAGGCGCATAATGCTCCAACATACCAGGCTAGTAATGTTCTTGGAAAGGAGATGCTTCTAATTAGAATATTTATGGGTCACATGTGTTAGGTAGCGGAAGAAAAACAGAATATAAATAGAGCATAAAACTGAGAACATCAAATTAAACACAACACATCAACAATCACACAATTGATACAGTGATTTATGTGGAAAATACCGGAAAAAAACATAGGGTAATGATAGTCAGTGTTCTTATTATTCAAGGGAGAATTACAATAACCAACACAAGAATACAACCATCCTCTCCTCTTAGACACCGAGAGTATTGTGTCTTTCTCACACACTCTACAGACATTGCACTCTCACCTCTATGGGTATGCATGTATATATACCATCTCTCATATAGTTAGACTAACTGATTATAATTAGATCCATTAGTTACACAAACTGATTATAATTAGATCCACTAGTTACACAATCTATTTACAAAAGAGTGCACGCATGCACATTACTAACATAGCTGCATGAATGTGCATGTGACCACATGGGAAATTTGTTGTCATGTTTCCAACAATATCAAACTTGACAACAATTTATCTGATATATCATGCCCTTAATTTATCCATCACATTTTTTGCAAGCCAAGAGAATTCAAACACCATCACAACTCCACAACTTCTGTAACAATATTGTTAAGTGAACATGTCTGCGTGATTCCCTCTAGTAAGGACCATTCTTCCTCTATCTACATCGATGCACTTGTCCCATTTTGGTATGCTAGACTGTTAGTCAAATGAAAAACACTTTGACCACCATGGAACACCGCATCCCGTACCTGTCCAAACTTACACAATAGATCCTTGCATTATTTTAAGAAATAATAACCTGAGGTAGGTCTCCTCTTGTCCAAATCTCATGAATCCTAACCACGGAATAAATCACTACAACCACTATAGGTGATAGTTTTTCTTCTGTGTTTGAATCACCCATTTCCATCGTCTTCACGTGGTTTTTCCATGTGTCTACTCACATTTCATGTGAAATTCTCACCATTCCCATTGCAATCATCAAACTTCCTACTATCATATAATACTCAAAACATATAACTATTTTCTTCTTCATCAGTTAGGACGTAAACCTGAAGAAAATTTCCAATGGAAAACCAAAGGGATTTACCGGTTTCACATTATTCACATATAATTTCTTGAGTATCTTCACCACATACTTCTATTGTGATAACCAAGCTTACCATATTTCTTGTCTTTGTGTATTTCCATGCGCAAGATTTATTTTGTTGCTCCGAGATCCTTCATAACAAACATCCTAACCAACTGAGAAAACCTGTTGACCTCAACAATGTTTTTTCTTTCAACAAGCATAACATATAACACCAAGATAATGAATATACCATAAACACAATGGTTATACTCACTTTTGTAAACTCTGGGTCACCATGAAGGAATCAAACATCTTTTACAATTTTCCTAGCATGCTTTAGTCCATACAATGATTCTTGAGTTTACAAACAAATATTCTATTGCGATTTTGAACTAACAGTTATGGTTGTTCCAAATACATCCCCTTATCGAAAAAACTCCATGTAAGACAATTTTAACATCTAGTTGTACTAACACAACTAGTGGTAACACAAAATGAATAGAAACAAGCTTTTAACAACTTGTGAGAGACTTTCATGGAAATCAATACCTTCTAAATACCCTTATGTTACCAGTCATGCTTTGGACCTTTCATCTTTTATTATGTCTCATTTTATAAAAGGAGATTCATCAAACACTGCATCTAGGTCCATGATGATTATGTGGGTAGTAGGATCCCACGGTATGCACCTCTTAACATCATCACCATATAGAATATCTACTTGTTTGATCTAGGTCCTACTTAGAGTGCTGATAAAAAACATAAACCTCACAACGGGATAATTTCCCATTTGAGTAGTTACTAGATGACCTATTCATACCTCTTCTTGAATATTCCTGTCTTTCGTAACCGATGGTGACCAAGATATTAGCTAACTCAATCGCTCTTGTCCACAACTATTGTTGCTGTAAAAAATTTCAGACCCCCACCAAATTTCAAGTCTCACTAAGACTAATCATAGTTTAATGCCCAAACACCTAGTTATATGACAACAACAATTTCTCAGCATTAAAAAAATCTTATAACTGAAACATAGGGATTATGAACAACAATAAATGAAAAAATAAATAATATGAATCAACAGCACAATAACTTAGAAATTTATGAACAAATATTTTGGTCTAACTTTGACCCTCTAAAAACCCACAAGGGGAAAACCAGTGAGAGAGGGGATTTTTATTATTTCAGAGATCATAGAAAACGTTATTTATAACAATCATTTTCTTCAGAAATAAATATTACACTTATTTCAAAACTCGTGCCAAGATTCCTCCATAAAAATTGAACTAGAGACTCCTCAAAATTCATGCCATAATTTCCTCTAAAAAATGCACGATTTTTGTACCCTTGGATGTATGATTTCCCTAAAAAATTGTGCCAGAATAATCATCCAAGTTTTCTATCACTGAAAGTATAGTATGATTTCCTAGGAAAGTGTGTCAACTTTCCATAAATTAATGTCGAAACCTCTCCTTGATTACTATTCTAGAAATACAGTAGTACGACCTCCACAAATTTGTATAGTACGGCCCATAATAATGTTGTACCTTACTCCTCCATTTTTGTGTTGTAGCTTTGTCTTTAAATCTGTGCCACCTTCAGAAAATTATTGTCTCTACTTCAAATCAACTTATCCCTCTTACTCTCTCTAAATCACATGAAGAATGTGAATCGGGGCACCTCACTTTCCCTAATTCGACTTCATGAGGGTAGGTGAAGATTTTTTTAATCCTATGGTGGAGATTGAATTAAATGAGTAGCCAATATTTAATGTCTATTCACTCGCCCACTTTACTTAAGTCATAAGGTCACTTTTAATTCATATCTCATGAATTAAATAACCAGGGTCCACATTATGAATTTTCCCACCCCCTAGGTGCCTAGCTAATGAGAAACACTTGCCTCGATATTTTTTAATTAGTTTTTTACACTCCCTCTTACTGAGGAAGGTGTTACTCACCACCCCAAGATTATCTATGAAAGATATAAACTTACATTTCCCTAAATATTTTGTGAGTACATCTCCAACGTGATCATCTGTGGATATATATTGTATCTCAATTGCTCCTCTATGAACATAATCCCAGATGAAGTGATATCAAATCTCAATATGCTTAGACCTATCATGAAAAACTAGATTCTTAGAGAGTTTGATACAACTGTAATTGTCACAATAAATCACAACAAGTCTCAATTGTAGAACAAATAATTCCACCAACAACTTGAGAAGCCAAATGGCCTCACAACTAGCCTAATTGGCATCCATATACTCAACCTCAACAGAACTCAAAGCCACTGACTTTTTCTTCTGATTGAACCAAGACACCACTGCTGAGCCCAATCTGAAACAACATCATAAAGTACTCTTCATGTCACTAACACATCCTTCCCAATATGAATCAGTATAGCCCACCAATCGAACTCCATCCCCTCTCAAATAGTCCAAGCCATAATCCATTCTACAAAAAAGATACTTGAGCACATGTTTTGTTTCCACCCAATGAACTCTCTTAGGCTCCACCATAAACTGACCAAGAGTCTTGACAGAAAAACAAATATTTGGTCTGGTGTTGACCAAATACATCAATGAACCGATCAACTGACGATATAAAGTGGTATCAATGAACTGTGACTCAAAAGCATTGAGATTCTTCAAGTTGGTAATCATGTGTGTGGACATGGGCCTACAATCCTCCATCTTGAATCTCCTTAGAATGTCAAAATTATACTTCTCCTATCCCATAAAGATGTGTCCATGCTCATGCCAAACCTCCAACCCCAAAAAATAATGCATGAGTCCAATGTATTTCATCTCAAACTTTGAAGTAAGGCTCTCCTTACAACTAGAAATGAGTCTCTCAACCTATCTAATGAAAATATCATCAACATATAGAAAGAGTATAAGATGATCCTCTCCAACCACAATGAAGTATAGGTTGTGATCCACTTCACTCTTCTCAAAACCCAATTGTTGCAAGTAGGCATCATTCCTAGAATACTAAGATCCGAGAGCTTTATTTAGCCGATACAATTCCTTCTTCAGTCTGCACACATAAGACTCTCTCCCATGCACCTCAAATCCCAATGGATTCTCAATGTACACCTCCTTTTGTATGAGACCATTCAGAAATGTGGTCTTCGCATCCATCTGATAGATCTTCCAACCCATTCTTACTACAATAGAGATCAATTCCTTGATCAAGGTATATCTAGCAACTGAAGAAAAGGTATCATCATAATAAACTCCCTCATCTTGTGAGAACCCGGGAGCAACAAAACGATATTTGTACTTCTCGATACTTCCATCTGCAACATATTTGAGTTTGTAGAGCCACCTAGAAGTCACCATTGACTTCCCCTCAAGTCTAGGAACAACCTCCCAAACATAATTCTCCGTGATGGAATTGTATTCTTCTGCCATGGCATCTCTCCAAACCTGTCTGCCAACATCCTCCTCAAAAGTGGAAGGCTCAGACTCCATGATGTTACTCACCATTGCAAGGTAGCTGCAAAATATCTTAGGAGATTTACTCTCCCTCACATCATGCCTAGGATTCCCCATAGATCCATGTGCCTCCTTCAGAGTGTCCTGAAGTTGTTTGGGATTCCCCCTCTATGAATTAGTGTCATGTGGATGGGACTCCACCTGCTCAACCCCATCACCTGAAGACCATGAACCTAAAGTAGAATCATGAGCATAAGATCATGAAATATGAGGACCAATAAACTGTGATCCTGACATTTGTGGCCCTGTGGCATGTGGACCAGTCGTCATTGGAACTGGTGGTCCTCAACTCTGTGTCACTGAATTCTTCTATGGAGTCACTTGAATATGCGGTGTTGACTTTTCACCCGTCTCAGTCCCTTGTGACTTGCTAAATTATCTATCCTCCTCAAATCTCACATCCCTTCGTACAAATGTCTTCCTCAAGGAAGGGATGAATATGTGGAAATCCTTTGAAGTCTCGCTATACCAAAAAAAAATCCCCCTTTATGTCATGGGCTCTAGATTTGTCTTCTTCTCATAAGGGACATGTGAATATGTAAGGCACCCAAAAATCCTAAAGTGCCTAACCTTAGGATTCTTCCCAGAGAAATCCTTCTCAGGAGTCTTATCCCCCAATGCTCTGTGTGGACTCTTCTTCTGTAGATAAACTGCAGTGGAACATGCCTCAACCCAAAGAAAGAGTGGAAACCCTAGATCATGCAACATGGCTCATTTAGCCCCAACTATGGCCCTTCTCTTCCTCTCAACAACCCCATTCTGTTGTGGGTTGTAAGGAATAGTCAAATCCCTCTTGATGCCCTCTCCTACATAGAAGTCATTAAACTCCTTGGAGGTATACTCACCCTCATTATATGTCCTCGGTACTTTGATTTTCCTCCTGGTATGGTTCTCCATAAGAGATTTGAACTCTTGCAACCGATTGAATACCTTTCCTTTGGTCTTCATGAAGAAAATCCAAGACTTCTAAGAGAATTCGTCAATGAATATGACATAATACAAACAACTACTCAAAGATGCAAAGACATAGAACCACATAGATCAGAATGAATCAGATCAAGTATAAATGTTTCTCTGTTGTCACTGCTTGGAAAAACAATCTTGGTGTACTTTCCCAAAGAACACCCCTTGCACAACTCATGGTGCTTTGTACTGAAATCTCACCCTCCAGTCACAATATCCCTCAATATCCTCAGAGCCCCATGATGAAAATGGGCCATCCACGTATGTCGTAGATCACAAATATCATTTTTGTTGGTAGTATGATACAATGAACTAGTTGGTTGATACATGAGCTTGTGCAACTTCTCATGTCGAGTCCCAATCACTTTGGACAAAGTGATACTCGACCCCTTGGGAAATAGGATCGCCTGTCCATCACAGAACAACACCTTGTATCCCCTCTTCTCAATAATAGAAACTAAAATCAAGTTCTTCTTCAAGCATGGGACATATAGGACATCTCTCAACAACATGGGAGGTTGAAACTCCCTCTAAAATTATATTGTTCCACCACCGACTTCCTTGACCACCCGGTCATCTCCAATAACTACCACAATATCACCAATCTATGTAATATCTATCAATTGCTCACGAACATCTATCATATGGCGGGAGGACAACTATCAATATACCAAACACTTGAATGTGTGTGTAATGTTCCCCAAATTTACCGAATAAAAAAAAATTGTTAGGGACATTAACTCTCTTTCCTTTCAAATAAAAGATTCAAAAGAAATAAAGACAAGTAAAAGGGAAACTGTCGTCTCTATTCAAATCTCGCGGGGCTTATGTTTCCCTTTAGTAATAAACCTTGTTGTCATTATAAGGGTTTTTATTTCAGAGTCCACTCATACTATATAGTGGTCATATATATCTAAGGATGGCCTTGCCATAACCTATCCTCTCGAATTCCTTGACATTGCTAACATAAGTGGAAAGTGTTAATTGTATTCCCCAATGTTCTTAATAGTTCCAAGTACATCTTACCATATATATATATATATATATATATATATATATATCCGTGTGTGTGTGTGTGTCTTACTAATAAATTAAATCCTTCTATATATGTATATATTACAATTTATACTATTAAGGACCCTTCATAATTTTTCATTTCTAGGCATGAGTATTTAAGCTCGGTGTTTCTCCCAAATCCATGATAATATACACGTTCCTTTCTGGATAGTATTAATGTGTATAAGAAAAAACACTAGTGTCCAAGAAAAATAATGGGTTCAAGCATGCATATAATTTTTGTGAACCAAGGTAGAGTCTTTACTATAATGGTGACTTTAATTTTAGTCTTAATTGGTCATAAGTATGAGAACCGGATGAAATTAGCTACTGGTCCACAATAGCATAGATGGGGTTGGTCGAACATCATTGGGTGCCCAACAACAACCTTATTCCTTTCAAGTTTGGGTAACGATAAGAGATCGATAGTTAAACCATAACTGAAACGAGATCCTAGCTTCGATAGTTGCAAACGTAGTGTCCTGAAGTGTTTTCCTTCCTCGCATTAACTCGGCATGAAAATGGAAGGGGAAGTGTTAGGGTTGCATTGAAACCTCCATCGATTCTATTAATGGTGGTCTGCGAAGGGTCCCTTCCAAGGCCTATCATCTAGCCCTTGTGTCCAATGTAGAGTAGGCCACCTCCCATTTATCACATGGTAGAGTACATAGTTCATTAAATATCTTTATTACTTTGTTTTAGAACGGTTTCTTAGGTTTTGTTTCACTCCCTTTGTCTATGTTCCTCTACAAAAACTTCTCCAGTGTTATTTGTGAAGAGTCGGTCTGGTGTATATTCTTGAGACATGGAGAAGGTTCGTCCTGGGTAAGATAATAATAGATAGATGACTGTTAGATGGTCACCACCTTGAACCATGTAAGAAAGCTTCTCTTTCATATTATTCTAAAACCTTTCTGCGATTTTGGTGTTCACGTGTCGTATTCCAGACGTTAAGCATATTTTGGTTTTCCAACTTCCTCAACCTTGCACAAGAATTATATAAGGGTTGTTATATGTATTTTATTCATAGGGTTTGTCATTGTCCTTCTACTTTCCTTTATTGGTTTCCTTTATCTTGTATGTTGTGATCTGGTATTGAGTCCCCGCGAGTTGTGCAAGAGTTCTAGTATGTATCATTGTCTTAGCAGGGCATAGGGATAACTTACTGAAAATTTTCAAGGTTTTTGCGTTGGGTGGTTAAATCATCACTCCAATTTGATGACGGTCCTCACCCTAGCTTGAATCCCTTTCATGAATTAAGGATTTGATACCCTTCCCTAAACTCGTTGGTTGTCTGGAAAATCGTGAGTATATATATTTTCTCAGTCAGTATTTCAGAATCCCATACTATGTGTTGAAAGTTCCATTCTGTTTGGTAGAGGCAATTATATTTCAATAAGATGTTATGACATTTCTTTGTCTCTGTTGGACACTTTCCATACTGAGTTTTCTTTCGGAAGCCATCGTTCTGTAGATTCTTTCAAAAAACCCACTAGTTGGCTCTTGTGTCTGTATTTTCGTTTTAATTGGTTGTTGTATTTCCCTTCGACATATGTATATCAAATGGGAGTCTGTGCAATTAATAAATTATTTAATGCATGCCCTCCAACATGCAATATTTAAGTCTGTAAATTAAACTTGAAATTAACGCATTTCCCTTAGTTGATATTCTTGTCTATGTGTGGAGAAACCTGTTTGATGCTTTCCCTTCAGCATATAATTATTTAAATCTATGTTTAAACTTTGACTAATGCATTCCCTCCAGCATGTAGTATTTAAGTCTGTATTTAAAATTTGATTAATGCATTCAGCGTGCACATACTACATGAACCCTTTGCAATCAGATTATGCAGTTCTTGACAGATTATTATTGTTTATTTATTTCCTGAAAAGTTTGATTAAGAAAAATTAGTTACCAATCTAATGATGGGACCCCTGTTGCTACGAGGGTACCCATCATGAAATATTTGGTCCACTCCACCCCTTCAGCATGTGGACGGTTTTCAACAATGGCGCGAATGGAAGAAAACATTAGTTTCCCAAATTCACAAGTTAAGTGAACTTCATAATTTAGATATGTGATAATTTCATTTAGTAAACCACTATGGTAATTATTCTATATCCTCGTTTAAATTTTGTTGAACAATATCCTATTACTAATAAGGAATTTACGATTCTCTTGCAAGAGTTTCGACGTTTGAAATCTCTGGATTCAGGATAGCGCCATGTGCAAGAAAAGGTATTCGGGTTTCAATTTACAACTCTTTAAGAATGTACTCTAGGTTCTAAATAAATGATATGATTCTTCTCTAGAATGCTATCATCATGAAGAATTTGTCTAGGATTCTATAGACAGCTGGTTATTTATATTCGTAACAATTAAAGAATGAATAGGAAGGGAAACCCCCTTTTTAATATAAGATCTGACTGTTTCATAGTTATGAATCATAGCATTTTGTAGAGTTTGAATACTTATTTAATTACTGGTCCTATTCTAGGAGATGAAACATATTTTATGTATTTTAATTTACTGAGCCTTTGCTCTTGTATTATTGTATATCAAACAAAAGGACTTCGTTTGCGGAATAATTGAGTTGTACAATTTCATGCCATTGACATAGTCATAATAGTGAAAGATTTACTCCATTTTTCCTCATGTGTCCAAGAACTGATAATCTTTCCGTATGAGTAGTTATGAATTTTTTTATGTACAACAACTATATATATATATATATGGATATTCCTATCATATATGGATAATTATTCTAAGTCTCATTTTGGAATTTACACGTCTGGTATTCTCAACTATCTAATACTACTCTGCGTATTGAACCTACAACAATATGTCTAGATATATATTTAAATCTCAGGTTCACTTCCAGAATTTCCTTGAGCATTGATACAATCTAATGTTACTTTAAACTGAACATCTGTGTATATGTGTTCACATGTCTGGTAGGGATTAAAATAGCTCTAAAATGATTCTATTTCATTCGACTTACATGTATCTCCTAGGTACCTACCATAACTAACACACCATGGTTTCCATCACTATATTCGTTAACTAAATTCAGACTGTATTTAAAACAGTTAATGCATAGCAACTTCAATACTTATTTTGTTAAAAAAATGAAACTGTACCTAAACATCTAACATCTAGTAGCCTTATTACTTTATTCATTAACAAAATCAACTTCCAAGGTTCATCCTACAAATTGTTTTATTTCACTTAGTCATCATACAGTAAAAACAATTCAGCAAACAATAGATAGGAGTACTTATCTAAACAAAAAGTTCCTCCCAAAAGGAACACCAAAGTTCCTCCCAACCATAGAATGGAACAACCAATCTACTTTCTCCGATCACCCCTTGGCCTGACCATGAATCCATGAGGGAGAACTCCAAACTCCTCCTTAGCTATTATCGTCTTCCAGAATCAAGAAAAATTCTCCTTGCCTCACACTCAGAAACCAGTGTTCATAACAACAAGTGATATTCCTCTCCTTTGCATACTAGGGAACATCCTACCTCCTCCCATATGCTATATATGCTAAAATCATTTATGCCTAGGTCTTTTCCCCTTGGGAATTTTCGCAGCTTTACAAATCCCTGATTTTCAAGGGATGCCAATGGCCAAATTCCTGATTTTCCACTTGTAACATTCAGCCCTGAGGTAGTTCCAACATGGTCCCCACTCATGGAGTCATGGTCACCCAACCTGGCTATTCCATTTGTCTCTCAGCAATAATTATAAAAATGTTTGTTTCTTACAAGTGTCATAGTCACAGATTTGGTTGAAGTCACAAAAATAAATTACAATTAACTAAATTTGAAATTCATAATTTCCATAAATGACAATAATTTTCCAATTTCGAATTTACCAAAAACTGAAATAAATTCCTAATTGTTTTTTAGACTTCAATAATAATTTATTTTTTGGGGATGTTACATCCTTTCCCCCATAAGTACAACATTATCCTTAGTGTTAGTTCCTTTCTCGGAACAGGGTTGGATGATATTTCTACGAATCTCCCTCCAATTCCCAAGTGGCCTCCTCACGACTAAAGTGCTTTGATTGCACTTTTACATGGGCGACAACTCTGTTCCATAGTATTACTTATCTCCTATCTAGAATGCACAAAGATTCTGCTTGGAACTCACCTTTTGGTTCCACTTGCACCATGTTCCGATCGATCATGTGAGTAAGAACATAAACATAATTTTTTAACAAAGAAACATGAAATATATTATGAATTTTCAGATTTGCAGGAAGTGCAAGTTGATATGCCACAAGTCCAATTCAAGCTAAGATCTCAAAAGGGCCACCAAACCTGGGCGCTAACTTGGAACAATTTCCTAGTTCGAGTTAACTTCTTCTGGCTTTTACTTTAAATAAACGTAGTTTCCAACTTGGAATTCCTAGTGTCTTCTTTTAAGGTCTGTCGTTTAAATTATGCTATACTTTCCTTACCGTAATTTCCATTTCCTGGAGCATTTCTGGTCCCACCACGATTTTGTCAATTGGGGTATCCCAACATAAAAATAAAGGATAAACATAAATATTGAGATTTTTCAAAATTATATGTTGTTTGTTTAATTAGTATTTATTGAATTGAATTTAATGTGTATTTAAAATATATAAAATTAATGTTTTTATTAATTTTTAGTTGATTTTTTTCAAATCTAAATAATAATAAAGTTAGATACGTTTATTGGACCATTAAAATCAAATTATATTAAGAATATTGGGAATTCAATTAATTTATTAAATTTCTAATATTATTAATGAATTAAAAATATATTCTATTTTTTTGTCTTCACACATAATACAGAGATATAAAAATGTTTGCAGATAAAGAACATAAATTACAAGTCATATATAAATGTTGGTGATAAAAACAAAGATTACAAATATTGATCCTACATCATAATGCATACAATTTTAAAAATATCTCCAAATCTCTTGGAGGAAAAGGTAAAACTCATTATACCAAAATTCACCATATCTCAAGTTTTTGTCATTTTGCAAGAACTTTTGTAAGAGTTCTTTTGTGCTTGTTGTGGATATTGTTACCACTTCAACATTTGTATTTGTTCCCTTCACTATCTCAAGACTTTCTAAAACTTTTGAACAACCATACACTCTTATTTTTTTGAGTTTCTTGGGATTCAAATAACTTTTTGGCAACATCATTAACGCTTCACAGAGCATCAATGTGAAATTTTGAAGTTTGGGCATTGCACCTTCTTCTATATTTGGTAACTCCTCTAGTTCATCTAAGTTAACCATTGGAAATGTCCTCAACATAGTAAATATCCCACTCTCACCAAATTTCTCACCAAATTCCTTGGAAATCCTTTTTAACTTACAACACTCTATAATATCTAATTTTTTGAGACTTCTAATATTATGTATATGTGGAAGTTCCTCCAACATATTACAATTCCATAGTCTAAGATGATATAAATTTTGAAATTCACAAAACTTACTTTCTATTTTCATTATGTGAGAACTTTGTAATGTAAACTTCTTCAACATTGACATGTTAATAATGTCCTGAGGTAAAAAAGTTATTCCGGTAATCTTCAATTCTAATATTTCCATTTGAGCCATCCTCCTTAAAGTGCCCTCACTAATTGTTTCTCCATTGTTATTTAAGAGAAGGTATTTTAGTTGTGTTAAATTCCCCAGATCATTAATAGAAAGCCACTTTTTTTTCCTTTACAAATCATAGTTTGTCCACACACTACTGGAAAGGGGGAGGTAAAGGTATTGCAAAGAAGTGAGGCGTGACATGCTCTGCGGTAGGCATTGCAACTCATCACACTTGAAAAGGCTTAAATACTTTAGTGCTCTCAACTCATGAATGCCCCACGGTAATTCTGTAATTCTAGACCCATAAAGATTAAGGGTTTGGAGACTGACAAGATTAGAAACAGATGCTGGTAACTTTTTGATCGGCACGTTCAGTAATCTTAGGCATTCAAGTTGTTTCAAGCACCCGATACTCTCCGGCAATGATTGGATGGACGTGCTACTCAAAACCAAAACCTTAAGAGAGATCATGCTCCCAATCACCCTTCTTGGAATTTCTCTCAAATCTCTGTTTACAACGACTGATAATGTGCAGATTTCTAGAGCTCTGAAAGACTCTGGAAGAAAAGTCAACTTGTTGCAACGCAACAAAATCCGAGTGCGTCCTAAACATTCATTTGCATCCAACTTTGTCAAACCCTTACCTACGCCACAGTAGAAGTTCTCTTCCTGCTCACCAATTTGTGTTCCCAAGCTACGCACAACGTCGTGCATCCTGAAATACTGTACACGCCCATCAATGTCTCCGACGGTCGGTTCAATCAAACAACGATCGGTTAAATTGTTGACGTAGATTACTCCGATCTCGAATTGATCGTGGTCAGCCTGATCTTGCAGCAGCCCTTCTCCCAACCACAAGATAATAATGGTCTTTGCCATAATAATTTGGTCTTCTCGGAAGGCAGCCGCTAAGTACAGAAAGCACAATTGCAGATTAACGTTGTAGTTGCCCAGTGCGTCATAACTCAATCTGAGGCGATCATAGATAGCTTGAAGGTCTTGGTTGTCGGCTTTTGGCAACCTCTGGATTGCCAAGTTCCACTCGTCTGCATCAATAATGCCTGCCATTGCCCTCCCAACTGCTTTGATTGCCAGGGGAAGCCCTCCACACTTTGTACAAACAATCTTCGCCTTTCCTTCCTCGATGTTTCCTGGCAGATTTCCATTATAACGTGGAAAAGCATGATAAAGAAACAGCTGCCAGCTATCATCTTCGATCAAATCCCCCATTGTAATCAATGTGGACGAATCTTCATTCACCCCCATCTGCAGCAGTGCTTTGCGATTCCTCGAACTCACAACAATTTTGGAAGTGGAATGGTTGGTTAGCCGAGTTAGACCCAGTTCTCCAGCAATCTGACAGCCTCCTCCCACATCACTCTTTTTCCTAAGGAAATACACCCACGTGTACCTTGTGCAATCATCAATAAACAATAAGAAATAATAATCAACTCCTAGCGACCTTGTCTGCATTGGTCAATGTCGTCAATGTGCACGAGTTCTAATAGATCTCTTTTTCTCCTATCAAGATCTTGCAGAAGTCAATGCTTGATGATTCTTTCTGGTGACATCAAGTTTGTACAGACCTCCAATTCTGACTCATGAGGCAACAGTTTTATAATGATCATGCAAGTCCTTTACTATACAATGTGTCTTGAAGAATTCAACCTTCAAATTCTGATATATAATTGTGGACAAAGAAATCAACCTTCAAATTCTGATATGTAATTGTGGATTGTTGTCGTTTATTCGCCATCCTTGTAAACTCCTTCACGCAACAAACTCGCAGCAAGATACCTGAGAAAAACAATTATTTCTCAATGATTTTATTAACAGAACACTCATACAACGCACATAACGCAATCTCTCTATCTCAGCGATCTCAACGAATGAATCAGCAACGATCTCACCTCCAAAGAAGTAACACCTTTTAGATTCTATAACATATAAATTCCATCTATGTTGCTCCTCGATTGGGATGCATATAGATTTCAGATGTGGAATTCACATGAGAGTACAAAAGTGAAAAAAAAAATATCAAAGAAATACACATGAAACCACTTCCTGGATCTGCATTTTTACAAATGAATTCCTTGCATCTTGTTGGTCAAAGAAACAAATATCTCTGAAGGAGAAGATCCGGAAATAGTTAGTGGAGAAGGGAAAATAAAGAACTTCATTCCTGCAAAACAATAAACTGTAATGTAAAAAAAGTTTTTTTCTACTTTGCCAAACACTTCACTAGTTAAAAGTGTTTTTGGAATGTTTCTGGCAAAGTTACCTGATTCACACTCGGGAACAAGTTGGCAACACCAAAGAGCAAGAGTATGATTCAATCTCTGGAAAAAAAACTCACATAAAACCTGGTAAATAAAAAAATTTCGTAAATACTCAACTTTCACAAAAATAAAATTAGACCTAGTTTTTGGACTAGAGTCAATGAGATTTCGTGTTCTTATCAAATCCCGGGAAACTTGGTAAGTTATGCCGAATTTGGCTGCAATTTAACTCTAAGTAAACTTTGCTCATTTCAGCCACAATCCAAGTAGCTTTGGTGAGTATTTCTAACACACAATCGTTTTTTGAAGAGTGTTTTTGGTCGCATTTTTCAATGGCTGCCTCAAATATGTAAATTAATAAAAGATACAATTATGGGATTCCATCTTTCATGTTTATTTCCAATAGCATATCTATATTTTTTTAATTTCATTTTTTGGTTGGTTTATTATAAAGATAAATCGTTGCATATGTATGCATGTGTTATCATATTTGTATATTTATGTTTTATGTATTGTGATGGATAATAAGATTATTGAGGAATAATTTTGTGTTAAGGCAATTTGACTAGTGTATTTGAATTAGCTAGAATTCAAGGATATTAGTAGTGTTATTTTTCTAATTTGTTGGGATGTTATTTTTGGAACTTCAATTTTGACAATTAGTTAAGTTGTTATTTTAGAATTCAAAGATATTAATAGTGTTATTTTAGCATAGAATTTTATTTTTGCAGTTTTAATTTCAATTATGAATTAGAATGTTATTTTTAAAATTCAAGCATATTAGTAATGTTATTTCAACAATTAATTAGGATGTTATTTTTGGAACTTCAATTTTGAAAATTAGTTAGGATGTTATTTTTTGAACTGCATACAATTGAATCACTACATTTCATGGTGGATTTTATTTGGCCTTGTCTCATCTTGTTTTCATAACCAACTTTGATGTGTTTCTCTTAGGTTTTGAAATTAACTTTTATTTATCACAAAAGCATAGTAGATATAATTGCAATAAACCAATGACATGTTTTGTTAATTTTTACTCACACAAAAGTTAAACATGAATACATATAAGATTGTAAGATTGAGAGAAACTCAATAAATTCAATATTAAGTGTTTCCATATCTCATTATATAGTAGGAGAGAATAGTTATGTAACTCCCTAATATATAATCTTTTAATGATTACATTTATCAACTAAAGATTACATTACTTTATTGTAATGTCTCTAACTAAACTTTTATCAAATGTCCAAGTACAGCTAAGTCATAATTATAACTCTTATATCTAACATTCCTTCCTACTCTATTTGCACATTTTTTCTATATTCATACTTCTAGAAAAAGGGAACCATAAGTATTCTCTCCTTTCCAGTTACATATGTCCTCATCCATTAGTCAAACTGACATGCCTCATGTTCAACCCTTCTCCTCTAACTATCTTCCATGGCCGCCATCCACTACATCTACAAGTTTTGAATAGGTATTGTTCTCCAAAGACATATTAGGAGATTATCGTTGAAGAAATTTTTAATTTTAAATACAAATTTAGGTATTAATATTATCATATGCAGTGTCAATTTGGATAACACCCCAGAATCCTAAGAAAATTGCAATGCAGATACTTTTAGTGAATAGATCCAACCGTCATTATTTGGTCGATAACACCCCAGAATCCTAAGAAAATTTCAATGCAAATACTTTTAGTGAATAGATCCAACCGTCTTTATTTGGTAAGGTACACACAATTTTCACTTGGGAGAATCAACCAAGTGCTATTGATTGTTTTATGATTGATAATGTTGTTGAAATCAATTAACCCTAAAGTTACAATATTAAATATTGGCCAATACACAACATTTAGTATGGATTTGTAAAATGCACTACCTATGTCTTCTGGATTCTAGATCAAATAAGTCATTTCTCCCACATATATAATGATCAAAGAAAAGGAGGATTGAAAGGTCACCAATTCTCTTTTGGGATCTCGTTGTAGGTTTTCTTGATGGTGTTTCATAAGAAAGGAGAAATATTTGTGGAGCAGGAGCTGTTTTAAAATGCCTGAAATTAGGTACTTTCAGAATCAAATGGAATTGTGGCAGCGACTCAAATACCAAGTTTGAACTTCTAGCATTATGTTGTATTTAATACTTTGCACATTATAAAAATATAACAAGGTTGCAGTTAGTTAGTGATTCAAAACTTATCATTGACTGATTTTCTAATACAAACAATCTGAAAAAGATAAAAAAGCTCAGCAGAAACTTCTCCCAGCTTAAAGTCCAACATATTTACAGAAAATACAACAATAAAACTGATATACTATCAAAAGAAGCATTAACACTTGAAGATGATGGCTTATATTATGCAGAGATTAAAGATATACAGGCAGAAATCTTTGACAGATTAGACATAACCATTTTTTCACAGTTTCAACGGTTAAAGACTTGATAATTCTAATTGGTTGAAAGAAGATTTTATATATATATTCTGAAGCCTATATAGAAGAGCTTAATAATTCTGTCCGTATGTTAAAAAGGTGATTATTTTATCAATTTTCTATTGCAGCAGAAAATGAAGTGAATTCTGAACTTCAAAAGTTTTGTAACAGAAATTTTATATTCTATAGTATAATGTTTTTTTTCATTTGAAAAAAAATATATTAATTTTTTTAAATGATCCCATATTAATTTCATCTTAATATATTTAAGTTAATACTAATGGAGAAATATTACAGTAAATCTGAGCGAAGAAATATTACGGAAAAAACTGGCAGTATTATAACATGTGTTGCTTTTGTGAAAAGTAATGGAAAACACTATAGACAACAACTAAAATTGAAATATGAACACTTTCCAAAGAAAAAGGCTATGAAAAGATGAAGGAAAATCAAGGGAGAACCAAAGAAACCCGAAGCCAATTGGACGCAACCGTGTAGCCAACAACTTTGGCAAATTTGGCGGAACACACTGATCAACTATTTTGTAAATCTTCTTAATTTATGAGTGCCAAAGGAGTAAATCTTCTTGGAAATAATATACTGCAACTTGAGATCTCAATCTTATTATACTGGCAGATTCTACTAATTAGACATATCAACAAGTGTAAAATACGTTTAGACTTGCTAATTAGGCATATCAACAAGTGTAAAATACTTTCAAACTTTGAACCTTTCTGCGAATTATTTAATATTTCTCGAGGAAACAATATTCACAATTCTTAATGTAAATTTTGACATATTTTTTTTGTTGCAGCATTCATGATTTCAAGTGCCTTCGCAACCAACAAAGGGTAGGCATTGACGTCAGTGTTTTTGTTAGCAGCAAATAACCACGTAATTAAGGAATCACTGGTAATCAATACCATTTGTGAGACTTATTATCGTACAAAAAATTCATAACTCCATGTAGCAATTTTAAAATGAAATTGATTTGTTACACCGTGCATATAGGAGGGTCTTCTTAAATTTAGAGAGAATGCGTGATTTCCCTCGTCATTTTTTTTGTTTATTATTTTCCAAATCTTCATCTATCTTTTTTAAGCACTAGAACCTTTTTCCTTTTGGGGAGCTTGCAAAGCTTGTGAAATTAGTGAAAATAAGGTATATTATGTTCTCCAATACTCGATTCAACTCAGAGCATACTGATTTTTCCATTCATTGGGAGCATTTTTTTGGGAAATTCTTACAAATATGTTGTCAGATTTTCCTATGATTGAACAAAGGAAAGCAATAAGATCATATGAAAGTACTCATATGAAAGTACACGCTCACACACCACTCTCTTGAACTATTGAATAAGAAAAAATTATTCATTGAGTGCATACCACATCTTCATCAAACTTTATTAGAAATAAGATCATTGTGCCATTTTTATT
Source organism: Picea engelmannii (assembly GCA_009831015.1). Classification (NCBI taxonomy): domain Eukaryota; kingdom Viridiplantae; phylum Streptophyta; class Pinopsida; order Pinales; family Pinaceae; genus Picea; species Picea engelmannii. The sequence continues at coordinate 976,040 of ML782751.1, read as the reverse complement.
ATAAAGTTTTCAAGGCTTCTTCTAATTTAAAGTTGGTTGAGTTTCTTGTACCATATGGTGCATAAGAGATAAATTGTGTTGGCCAAACATTTTAGTGGCTCGGAAATTTGGAGACCACTCTTTTCTATGAAATTATTAAAAAGTAGTTTTTTTATTATTTGTGCATATGAAGTAGTTAGAAGATGGAAGCACCAATTTCATATGGACAATTGGGAAAGTATGTTGGATTACTAGAAAGCGAGAATTTTTCCAACCAAAGCACTTGAACACCATTTACATTTTTTCCTCGGCATCAAATTCATCATCCAATCAAAAAAGATCCAAGTTAAAAATTCCTTCACTTATAATCCATTGAGGATTCTTCCCAACCTTAAAGATGACACTACACCTTGCACCAGAACAACAAGGCCTTTGGTGCAAAGTTTGTTCTGTTTTTTTTCCTAATTATAAGGCATTATCCAACAATAAAATTCATGCCTTCAATTAATACAAATAATCATTGTAAAACATTCATTTTCTTTTAAATAGGTTTTAAATATTTTGATTTGACTAAGAATAAATCCTTTATAGAATCATGATTATTTTTTATGGTATCCAAATGGATTGACTTAATTTTTACTATATCAATATGTTACATACTGAATGTCAATAACTTCCTTCAAATTTACTTTCTGTTGCTTGAGTTTTTCCTTACAAAAAGGAGAGTTTAAAACTATTTTCTTTAAAGCATATTGTGACAATGATGTTTAATTACGTTATAAAAAGTATATACTTCAGTGTAGGTATGGTATGGAAATGAGAAGTTTCTCTTACTAGTTGTGATACAATGAGATATAGATTTGGCATATATCATCATGTCAGTTGTGATATAGATAATTTTATGGGGATTTGAATTAGGATCCAATGCAAGAGTTGTTTGGCTGAGTTAGGGATAGAGACAATGCCAAATGGTGGCATACTCTTTCCATAGACACAATATCCATCAACGAAGTTATCACTCTCGCAAATACACATTAAGGGGCTTTGTCAAACAAGCATGAAACTCCAGAATCAATCGTTTCACTTTTTTTATGTTAATACCAACTCCACAATTTACAAGAAAAAGTTAAAAAAAAGTTAAAGACATGGAATTCAAAGATAATCAATACAAGTGAAAGGTCTTAGGGAAAGTGGAAAGGATTTTCCCATCAAACTAGAAAAAAATCAACCTCTTATCAAGCCCATGAGTGAGTAGCACTTGCCCATTTCATTGAAACCCCACATAATAAGCACTTTGAACAAGAAACAACTTTTGTTTGCTTCTAACAACAAGATCATCATTAGTCCTTAATATATGATACTTGGATCTAGAAAAACCCTTACTAAGCCTAAACCCATTTTCTACCTCCAATTCAAAATCAAAATTGAACCCAAACATTTTTTTCCTATCCATGTTTTCCTACTCCATAATTTAGCATGGTGTGACCTTAACCTATTGACATAATCAGTGCATAAAATCAAATCCTCTAATTTAGATTACTTCTTGATTTACTCAACCCATTTACTATGGTGATATTCATATATGTCCTAATTTTTTCTTCGTCAAACCAATTTTGTTTTTCCAAATCCCTCTTCACTTTGCAACTTCAAATTTTCTTCTTCATATCCACCTATTTGAGAATGTGGTTTTTTGTTGGTCATGGATGACACCAAATATAAGGATTTCCATCTGAAAGATCATTTTAGTACATTATTTATGGACCCTATTCAATGGATCCTCTATTATTTATCCATTAACCATCCAACACAATTCTCTTACCTTCAAACAAAATATCATCTTGCTTCACTTTGACTCATTTCCCTCGCTTCGAGGATATGCTAGTTTTAATTAATATATTCATGTTCATTTTCTTTCACATCATTTTATATGATGGGGAGTTTTATTTTCCTTTAACTAAAGGAGATGAAAACAATATGCATAGTGATAGCACCCCACATATTCATCTAATATATTTTAATGATATTTATCATTGTTATGTAGTGGTAATTTTTTTTTATAAATACCACATTTAATGATATTTATTATCATCATGTAGTGGTAAAAATTTGTATAAATGAAAGTATTAAAAGTAGTGTGTTAACAATAAAATTTATTTTTTTATAAATGAGCATAAAAATATCAAAAAAATTAATTTAATGTTTCAAAAGTTATCTTGAATTTAATTTAATGTTTCAAAAGTTATCTTGAATTTAATTGTTAAAACTTAAAAAAAATCAAATCAAAATAAAGAAGTTGAATTTTCTATATAATGATGATAATTCAAATGAGATATCTAAACAAATATAGGTATAAAAAATGATGATGATAATAATGAGGTAAATCAACAATAAGCACAGATTAAGGAATCCAATTCTTCTTCAAGGAATAGAGTAGAAGACACTTCAAGTCTCACTTAGGGAATCCAATCCTTCATCAGCGGATAGTAAAAGTCATAGATACATATCTTTCCTCCTCAAAGAAGGTAGTTGTACATGAAATATCTTTAGGTAGAGAAAAGAGACTATATGAAACCAATATCTTTAATTTAGATATGTTTGACAACACATGTATTCCAAGAGAGGATGAACACATTCAATAAACACTCACACAACTAGATCAAAGATCAATGAACCGATGTTTTCACGTGGTATAACACCTACGAGGAAACATCCATGACCCCAACCAACGTGGTCACTTGGAGAAATTTATTAGTGCAAAAGAAAATTTTATAGAGAGATTTACAAGATAGTTTCTCATAATCGATCATCGTAAAATGACCCTCCATGCCCTTTAAATAGATATCATGGACCAATCGGGTGTTCAGCCACAAATCAATGTAGTCATTAAGATTGAGGAGAATATGATACGTCAGATCACTCTATGTCGGGAACATATTGTGACTGTCAAATTACTTGACTATAAATGCATACTAATGCACACTAAAGAAACACACTTTTGTTGAATGACGCAATAGACCAAGTTGATCTTAACTAACCCCTAAGTGTTTGAATATCCTAACATCCCCCCTTAAGAACAAATTGGGATAGGATAGAAATATTTACAAAGATGACACAATAGGAAAAGAAAGGAGGCATTAGAGAATATCCCCCCTTAATGGAAACTTCTTGAACTCCTAGCATAGATCGGAGTTTGGAAAACTTCGCTTCTCTAAGAGACTTTGTGAAAATATCTGCAACTTGATTTTCTGTGGGGAAAAAGAGATGTGCATGTACTAGAAGAAATGTGCCCAACTTGAATGTGGTCATCCATACCATGTTTCAATCATCCTTTGCCACCCAGGTGAAAACAACCCTGTTCCTATTCCAACATCTGCAACTAGAGAGACGATGCCAAACTTGAATGGAGGTCATAGAATTGAGAACATCCATGACCCAATGCATCATTATATCATTTGTGCACAACATAGTCAAGGTCATTAATATCATATCAAGGGCCAGGTACCAGGAGTAAATAACCAGAGCATTAATTGTGTTGTCCTGCAACTCCCAACGAAGGTATAAGTGCTCCAGGTACCATGTTATAATAAAATCATAAATCGACAGTGTGTGACTTCCCATGCATTAACACCTAGAACGAGGCATGTAATACCAGGTGTTTGAGCCACCCAAATCCAACGCACTATCCATTTGCAATGGATGACACCCCATCCAGGGTTTAAAATTTGAAGGACATGAGGATGTGCTTTGATCCACTTATGTGTGCATGGTTCACGATACCATTTAATATAATATCTTTGGGTGTAACCGCAAGTTCGACCACTACCTCAAGGCACTCCCATGGATTTAGGTTAGTCCCTCATGATAATTGAACCTTGTCCAATGGTGAAAAACTCCTCACTTAAATTGAAGGAAATGGGGGTGGGCTTTGATCCACTTATGTGTGCACAAGTTACGATATCATTTAATACAATATCTCTAGGTGAAACCACACATTCAACCACTACCTCAAGGTGCCCCCATGGATTTGGGTTAGGCCCTCATGGGAATTGAACCTTTCCCAATGGTGAAAAACTCCTCCCTTTCCACCATTGGATCCAAACTCTTTGGGCTTATAATTGACGGACATGGGGTTGGGATTTGATCCACTTATGTCTGAAAGGGTCACAATATCATTTAATATGATATCTCTGGGTGCAACCACATATTCGACCACTACCTCAAGTTGTCCCCATGGCTCCAAGTTCAGCAACCCTCATTAGAATTGAACCTTTCCCAATGGTGAACAAATATTCTCTTTCCACCATTTGATTCAAACCCTTTGGGCTTAAATTTGTAGGACATGGGGGCGAGATTTGATCAACTTATGTGTAAATGGGTCATGATATTATTTAATATAATATCTCTGGGTGCAACCACATGTTCGACTGGTACCTCAAGGTGCTCCCATGGCTCCAAGTCATGCCCTCATGAGAATTGAACCTTGCCCTATGGTGAAAAACTCGTCACTTTCCACTATTGGATCCAACCCCTTTAGGATTATAATTGAAGTACATGGGGTTTGGCATTGATCCACTTATTTCTGAACGAGTTGCAATATCATTTAATATAATATTTTTGGGTGAAACCACATGTTGGACCACTACCTCAAGGTGTCCCCATGGCTTCAAGTTTAGTGACCCTCATTGGAATTGAACCTTACCCAATGGTGAAAAACTCCTTGCTTTCCACCTTTGGATTCAACCCGTTTGGGCTTAAATTTGGAGGACACGGGGGTGGGCTTTGATCCACTTATGTGTGCATGAGTCAGGATATTATTTAATATAATATATTTGGTTGAAACCACTCATTCGACCACTACCTCAAGGTTCCCCCGTGGCTCCAGGTTAGGCCCTCATGAGAATTAAACCTTTCCCAATGGTGAAAAAATCTTTGCTTTCCACCATTGGATCCAACCCCTTTGGGATAAAAGTGAAGAACATGGGGGTGTGATTTTATCCACTTATGTGTGCATGGGTGATGATATCATTTCTCACAATATGTCTGTGTGCAACCACACATTCAAACACTACCCCAAGGTGCCCCCATGGCTTTGCGTTAGGCCCTCATGGAAATTGAACCTTTCCCAATGGTGGAAAACTCATTGCTCTCTGCCATTGGATCCAACCCCCTTGGGATTATATTATTAATCTTTACATAGATGAACTAGATGAAATTAATAGTAACACTGGAGTGAAATTGGTCGTGCCTTTTCTCTATATTACTAGATATTTACATAGATAAACCAAATGAATAGACAAACATGAAAGGGAAAAGAAGGGTGAATATAATGAGGATTATTTAAAGATTTTAGTGTATAGAGATGATATGACACTAACTGCTAGGATATTGTAAATCACTCACAATCACTTGGAGGTTTTAGAATACTTTCATGAGAAGGTTGTGAGGAACTTGAATATGGAAAAATCTATAACAATTGTCTTTTGGCTAAAAATGAATAAAATAAAGAAAAACTAATTTTGGATGGGAATCACTAGAGATAACCCAATACTATAAATATTAAGACTAGATTTTATCCGAATTATTTTGGGGAACGATATGAAGGTATAAATATAACAAAGATATAACAAAGAAATACACAGAGATATGGAAAGGAACACAATAATACAGTAAAGCTCAGATTCTATTAATGATTGTCTGAAATACAAAAGACTGTAAGATGAAAAAACACATAATCTAGCTAGAATGGTGGTAGCTTATCTATGAGAAGAGATGTGTCAGCTATCCTCATTCGCAAGAATCTTTACATCACACTCCATTGCATGCTTAAAGGGCCTCCTTCACCTCAATTATATATGAGAGAGTGAGAGTGTTGGATATGTGTTATATTCTATGCACGAGTAGTAGTGTCTAAGCGCCTGCGCCGGGAGCGGAGGGGGGTTAGAGGGGGGCCCGAATTTTTTTTTTTCGGACCGACATATTTTTCGGGACAACATATTTCCCGGATGACATATTATCGGGACGACATATTTCTGGGACCACATGATATTAGGTGGTTTTTCGACACATGGTTTTTTGCCGATGGTTTTCTATTTTCGGTTAAGGAATTAGGGTTTTGGACTAATCCAGGTCATTGGGTTAGGGTTTTGGATGCCGCTGGCTCCTATATGTATATTGTATTGTAAACAATGTAACACAATGTATGAATATAATATATGTTGGTTTTCCCGGTTTGGGTTTCTAGGTGAAAAATCTATGTGTAATGTTTGTATATGCCATTGTATCTTTTCTGTTCTTTTCTGAATATCAGTTTGCATTAGATATTGTACAAGGTTAGAATTTACATTTGGTATCAGAGCTTTATTGGCTTACGGGGGACGCCTTTGTCGTCAAGGGTTTGGCTCGGGACTGTGATAAGCCTTGTTACAGTGGGAGATCTGCGGTATTGTTTTTCAGGTGAAAAGAAATGGCAAGCAATTCGAAGATGGAGATCGAGAAGTTTAATGGGAAAATCT
>ML782751.1:925397-966368 GCA_009831015.1 Picea engelmannii | reverse complement strand
TAAAAGAGATCGAAAAAGGAGGAAACTCTGGTTAAATCAGAGAAAATATGTCGAGACAATATTGCAGAGGTTTAATATGCAGGAATGTAAACCGGTCAAGTTTCCTATTCCCGTTGGTGTAAAGTTATTTGTGGATCAGTGTCCCAAGAAACATGAAGAAGAGGAGGACATGTCTCATGTTCCTTATGCGAGTGCATTTGGGAGTTTGATGTATGCAATGGTTTGTACTAGACCGGACATTGCACATGCAGTGGGAGTTTTGAGCAGGTATATGTCAAAACCAGGGAAGGAGCATTGGACAACAGTAAAAAGAATTTTCAGGTATTTGCGTGGCACTGCTAGCTATGGATTGTGCTACGAAGGAAGACTACGATTGGACAGAGTGGTTGATATACATGGCTTTGTGGATGCATACTGGGCTGGAGATTTGGATCGTAGGAGATCTACAAGAGGGTATGTGTTTAACCTGTTTGGAGGAGCAATAAGTTGGATGAGCAAAAGACAGGCTGNGCGAGAGACATGATTGAAGAAAAGAAAGTATCACTGATGAAGGTGGACACTTTGAAGAATGTTGTAGATTCATTAACAAAATTTGTGAGCACTGAGAAGTTCTCTTGGTGTAAAGGATCCATGGGCATTGTTGCCCTGGATTGTTGACTATGTAACCCTGTAACCCCCTGTGTTCAAAGAAAACAACAAGTGGGAGAATGTTGGGTATGTGTTATATTCTTTGCACGAGTAGTAGTGTCTGAGCGCCTGCGCTGGGCGCACAGGGGAGTTAAAGGGGGGCAGAGCCCCCCATGTGGGGGTTGGGGGGCAGCGCCCCTGAATTTTTTTTTCCCGGGCCGACATATTTCCGGGACAACATAATTCTGGGACCACATGATATTAGGTGGTTTTTTTGGGACATGGTTTTTTGCCGATGGTTTTCTATTTCCGGTTAAGGAATTAGGGTTTTGGACTAATCTAGGTCATTGGGTTAGGGTTTTGGATGTCGCTGGCTCCTATATGTATACTGTATTGTAAACAATGTAACACAATGTATGAATATAATATATGTTGGTTTTCTCGGTTTGGGTTTCCAAGTGAAAAATCTTTGTTTAATGTTTGTATTTGCCATTGTATCTTTTCTATTCTTTTCTGAATATCAGTTTGCAGTAGATATTGTACAAGGTTAGAATTTACAATTTCAAGCCTATGGTTTTTGATAAAGTGGTTGGTCACCAAGATCCACTTGGATCATTCCTCCCCCCTTAGGAAGAAATGGTGCCCATTGCATCAAGTTCCCTAGGGAGATGGGGAAACTTCTGTTGAATTTGAACTTTAGTGAGCCACTTGCCTTGTTGGAGTAGATGTCCTACTTGTACTTTACCCGTGGAAGGATATCATGAACCTTTTAGAGGTGTTGGATCCATTCAAAAGATATGACTGCATGATATGCCTTGGTCTGATTGTGGGAGGACGTTGTTAGTGAAGATGCAGCATGAAGAGTATGAATGGATTTGTTATAACTTTGCTTGATTGGACAATGTGGAGGCACCCTCGCTCGTAGGTGAAGCAACAATATTTTTTTTCTCTTCTACAATCTTCTTATGCCAGATAGAAACTTCATGGGCCGAGCTTGTGGTGGTCGTAGTGACCTTCTGTTCACTTTCTAACTAGATCATGAAGAGGGAAAACTTTGTGGTCTGAGTAATTTCTTTGCGGCATTTTGTTTCTGATTTCAATGAAGTGGTAGTAGTTGGAGCTACCTTGAGTACCCTGTAGATTTGACCTCCTAGGGTAAAAACGACACTCCAAGGCTGAGACTCATAGATAGTATGATGTTTCGACATATATGGTTGTCCTCAAAGAACATCACAAGATTCAAGTGGGGTAAAATCACACACTACCTAATCCTTGAAGGGCTTGCTTCCATAGGATAGGAAACATTGTTCGATGACACAAATATCTCATCCTCGACTCAACCATGCAATGGTGTATGGTTGGGGGTGTGGAATTGTTGGTAGCTTCAATATCTTGACAACCTCGGCTGAGATAAGGTTCTTTTAACTCCGGCTATCAACAATGAATTGTAGTGTGACCAACTTCTTGAAAGGATCTCCTGCTTTGTCATCTCTCTTTTCTTCCGCCATGGGAGGTCGCTTGGGCTAGTGAGAGAGGTTGTCCTTAAGCGAAACTAGCTCAAGACCCAAATCTCTATACCATGACCTCGTCGAGGACATACTCTAAGAAATGACAAGGAGAAGACTACCAGGGATGATTTTAAGGATGGAAATTTATCTTAAAATGTAGAAACCTTGGCGAATATTACTAATCCTTCATATGTCAACTATGAAATGTTTGGCGATATTTTTGTAAAAATATTCAAATTTCTCAGAATTTTATATAGTTTGTAAAAAAAATTAGCGATTTTTAAGGTAAAATAATTTTATCGTATAGAATTTGGGTGAATCATTTTTAGAATAGCGAATCTTCTTTTGGGGAAAACCATGGAAAATTAGCCCATGAGCAAAATTTAGCCCCTAAAATCATACTTGGAGCATGAGGAACTCGTTCCTAGGGTGTATTGGTCAATTTGATCAACCATATGGATTATGAGCTAAAAAATGAGCCCTAACTACTCCAAATGGAAGAAGGGTTGTGGTTCCTAGCTGAAATCTAGGAGTGTTGAGAGTGGTGGTGGTGCCAAGACTGGGCCGCCCTCCACCTCCAAACCAAAGACTATCGCTGCCTCGCCTAAGTCCTCCTGAGTTGCTTCCATATCCTCTACTTCCTCAAGCTTCTCTGTTGCCCTGATCTCCTTTGCTTCCTCCGCCTCACCTGAGACTTTGATTTGAATGGTGTCCTTGGGGTTGAGGTGGAGGAATTCCTTTGGGAATTCCTCCTCGATTATGCATGTAGTCTCTTCCCTGGCCTCCTATGCTTCCTGGATTGTGGCTGAAGCACTTTTGCTTGTTGGGATTTGGCTGGGGAGTTGGCAGTTGTCTGGTACAGTGAAGAGGAGGGATTATGGAGGGAACTGTATAAGTACAGTGAAGAGGAGGGATTTTGGGCTTCTCCCTTCGCTTACTTTGGGCTATGGACAAGACTCGCTCCATTCATTGCACCCTTTGTTGCCTAGCACCAAAACTATACCAACCAGGGTCGTGGCGCAACTTGCCTCTTTCCCTTGGTATGGTGGGGCAAGGGAGCGTGCAAGTGAGCAAGGTAAGAGTGATGGGAGCTAATTGGTTGTGGCACCAGTGCTCAGAGCATTCGAGCTAGTGGAACGCAGAGGTAAAATGGTTCCATCCTCTGCTGCGTAGGAGGATAATGTTGAGGCCCGACATGACCACTATACCGAGCTTCCCCCATCCATTACACCTTATAACCACCATTTTTCTTGCGAAAGGGAACTGTCCTCCATTGCTAGACGAACAATAATGACTTCCTTCCATTTAATGGTGAGGGGAAGGGTGCCGACCTGCCATATTAATGGTGAGGGTATGGCGAAGGCTACGTGGCCTCCCTGCACTATGTGGTTCCCCATCCGGGAGAAAATTTATGAATATTAATATATATTGATAAATTCAATAGTTATTTTACATATGTAATGTTTAATGCAAAATTACTACAATGTCTTTTGAGAGTTTAATTTGTTTGGAAAATTTTCATTTAAAAATAACTTTTTATCATTCTCTTACCCCATCCCCTATTAATTTTAGATAGCTTTAACTCCTTTCTAAATTCCATCCTATTTTGACATAGCTTATCGGTTTGGTAAAAACCCACATGCAAGTACAAGTAATTACTTACTCACAAGCACATGTTGATACCTTATTTATTATTTTACAATATGTAGGTAACCATAATTTAAAAAAATACAAGGCACTACCAAAGCCATTATTTTATAAAAATTATTCATTTTTTTAAGACCAAGAATTTGATGGTTGCGTTCGCTCGATGCGGGATGGACTTACTTGGTATACAACGACTAGGGTTTTACTCTAGCTGCGCGCTCAGATAACCCTTGGCTCGGATCTGACATGACATGGATGCTCCATATTCTTTTGGGTTTTCTTCGACGCCTTCACTTCAATGTGGTTCCATCAACATGGTGGCAACCAAAGTTTTTGCATCGCCCTCGTCTTCAAGCTCACCCAGATTTGTGGGAGCCAATTTTCCAACATCGACGGTTGCTTTGAGTGGTGTCTCTCTCCCACTAGAAACAATTTCAAGATGATGGAGGCTCCCTCAGCATCCCCTAGTCTCGGTTCTCTCGGTAAGTCTTCCTTTAAAGATATTGCGCAGAATGCCTCTAGTTCTTTTTCTGATTTGGTGCAAGAGGCCCCAATTGTTTCTCTATCATTAGGGAAAATTGTTGTCTCTATGGAAGCCCATTATAGTAAAGCCACTCTTGTTTTTCGATTCAATGGTATTTGGCCTCCCCTTATCGATCTACAAAAATGGATCTTAGTGTTCTTTCTCTCCAAGTTAAAACATGAAGCCTTTATTCTCCCTTGTGCTACAGGGTTTTTCATTGTAGTGTTCCAACTTGAATAAGACAAGGATATGATATTAAAATCAGGTCCCTGGTTTTGGGGTATATCTAGACTATGTATGAAACCTTGGACCCCTTCCTTTAAACCTTTAACAGATTCATTGTCCTTGGCCGCAGTTTGGGTTATAATTTCGAACCTACCTACGCATCACTGGGGTTTATCTTCTCACCTAGACATTGGCAATTCCCTTGGTAAATTCCACTTTAGAAGTGAGGAAACAAGGCAATATAGTCTCACTACATATGCACAAATATGTGTTGAAATGGACTTCAACAAAGGATTTCCAATTAAAATAATATTGACAAGTGAAAACTACTTTTGGTATCAAAAGATTGATTGCGAAAATGTCTCTTTTTACTGCAGAGTTTTTTTTGAAACATAACATTTGGTAGCTCATTGCCCAAAAACGCCAATACATGCTAGGAAGCATTAACATAACTCAACTTGGTGGGCTGGGGCCAATCCAGGACACCAAGTGATTTGAAAGGATGAGACAAATGACTCAAAAACGCCCATGGATGAGAAAAAAATAATAAGGACATCCTTGCTAATAAGAAAGATATGGAACCATAGGAATCGGTAAAAGAGGAAATTTTTATTTCCCCATATTTGAATAAAGAAAAAAAATAAAAAAGTGCAATGCCACATGAATCATTGATAGAGGAATCCAATATTCACTTGATCTCTCTTGGTTCGGGGAAAAGAACATAGAGTCAATTAAGTATGAAACCATCAACAAGTTGGGTAGATCAAGTTGAAGAAGTCAAGGCACTGGGAAAAGGAAACACAAAACCATTAGATCAAGAAAATTTAGGACAAGATGAAATAGAAAGGAATCCAACCAATGCAAAATACGTTTGGATGATAGAAGGAAAGAAGAATAAATATCCTTTAATAACTCAACAAATGGTGACAAGAAGTCGAGCCTGCAACCCAACATAATCATGTATTTTTTTTGTCTACTATTATGCAAAAAATTTGTAAGAATATATTCATGTAAGAAATCTTGAAATGTATACTTTTTTCACAATTGACAAACCAAGTTAGCCAATTTTGAATTGGGGTTGTTGAGCCTTGACAATCAGAAATTACTATTAAATCAACTTGATGTAAATTGCTACTAGATTCGGTGCAACCTTTTTTAGATTAATACAAATTCAGTTTCTTTATATTTTTTAAGAGACCAAGAATTTGATAATAGCACAAATATTTTTTATATCAATATTTCTTGGTAATACCACATGTCTTTTAAATTATGGAAAAATAAGTTTAATTTTTTGTTAATAAAGTTGAATGTTCGATGATTACTCCATGCTTATTAATATCCAAAGCAATTTTTTTTTATTAAAGTTAACTATTTACATGAGAAAGTAATAAAACTAATCCATTTTTTGAAAATATGCTTAATGCATGCAAGAGTATCTTAAATGTATGCAATGTTGCTCTTCAATTTGCTCGAAGAAGAACTGAACACAAAGTCGATATCATCCTCCTATAAGTAGTTCACTATTCTATAACTTTAAATATGGGAAAACACAAGTCGCTCTATAAAAGCCAAGTGAAATCCTGGTGCTTTATTTATCAAATGATCTCAAAAGAGAATCAATATCAAACAAACCAATGCTGACATTTGTAAAGTTTCATGAAAATCAAATGAAATTCGTAAAGTAATTTTCTTATATAAATTATGTATGATTTATAGTTAAGATCTAGGTATGAGAGTATGGTAAGGCATGTGAGGCTTAGAGCACCACAAGAAAATAATAAGCAAGATGCCTTGAAGCTTGAAAGTAAGACTTTTCAAAGGGATTTTGTCCAAACTACTCATTATTGATATCACATCTAAAATATTATCAATACCTACAAAGAAAACAAAATTGAGGAGTTGACAAGGAGATATCCAAATATCCATATTTTATTTGTTTCACAAGATGCAACATTGTTTGTACTAAAGTTTGATTAGTTGTATGTCTTGAAAACTTAACATGAAATTATTTTGCATATTGGAATTGTTAGTAAAGTTTTGGGTATACCTCTGGTTAGAAAGTGTGATCATATAATATATCAACATATATATATTGATATAGATGTCGGTATATATATTGACCAATATATATGTTGATATATTGGTACATGATATGTCAGCTTATAATATATATCGACCAATATATATGTTGATAAATATACCAGTATATATACTGACTGATATATATGTTGGTATATATATCAATATATATGGTTGAATATATGTTGATATATATATATATATACTGATCATTATATATACCGGTATAATATGCCCTTATATATAGAGATATATCCTAGTTTATATACCGATATATGTACCGACATATATATATCAGTATATATGTCGGTATATTATATATCAGTGTATATAACGGTATATATATGTACATATACAGACATGACTGACTTACATATATCTACATATATAGAAGTGTCTTCATATATGAACATAAGCTACCACTTTTGTATATGCACATTTACAGAAGGACTTCCATATATGTGCATTTATAGAATCCACCTTCCATATATGCACATTTACAGAAGCCAACAACTTTTGTAAATGCGCATATAAAGCAGTACTTATGTATATGAGCATTTACAGAAGCACTTTGGTATATGCTCATTTACATAAGCACTTTCATATATGTGCATATACATAAGTGGACGACATCCGTAGATGCGCATATATGGAAGTGGATAGCTTCTGTATATGAGTATATGTGAAAGACGACCACTTCCATATATGTGCATATACAAAAACCAAAAATATGGAAGGTGGCTTCTATAAATGCACATATACAGAAGTACCACTTCTGTATATGTGCATATATGGAAGGTGGCTTCCATAAATGTGCATTTACATAAGTGCTTCCGTATACGTGAATTTATGGAAGATGGATTTTGTAAATCCACATATATGGAAGGTCGCTTCTGTAAATGTGCATATATGGAATCTCTTTCATAAATATACATATACTAAAGTGGTCAACTTCCATATATGCACATATACAAAATCCAACCACTTTCGTATAGGTGTTTTCCGTAAATGCGCATATACGAAATCCAACCACTTTTGTATATGTGCCTTATGTAAATGCGCATATATGGAAGCCAACCACTTTCGTATATATTCCTTCTATAAATGCGCATATACAAAAGATGGTTTTCCTAAATGTGCATTTATGGAAGTGCTTATGTATATGTGTATTTACAGAAGGTATCTTTCGTAAATGTGCATATATGGAAGGTGGATTTTGTAAATGCACATATATGGAAACCTTTTTGTAAATGCACATATACAAAAAAGGTCAGCTTATGTATATGTGCATATATTGAATTGGTTAGCTTTTGTATATGCACATATATGGAAGTAATTCCATATATGCGGCTTTCATAAATGTGCATATATTGAAGTGCTCAGTTTTTGTATATGCACATATACGAAATTGATTTTGTATATGCATTTACGGAAGTGGCCGACTCTCGTATATGCACATTTACAAAAGTGTTTTCATATATGCTCATTTATGGAAACCAACTTCTATATATGTGGCTTCTGTATATGCACATACATAGAAGCCAACTTTTGTATATGCATCTTTTTATGTGTGCATATGGAAGGTGGATTCCATACATGCACATATACAAAAACAATTTCATATATGCCAATATACGAAAGCTTACCACTTTCATATATGTGGATATACGAAAGTTGCATATACGGAAGGTGGCTTCCATATATATGCATATATGAAAGAACTTATTTATATTTCATATATGCGCATTTATGGAAGCCACCTTCCATATATGCAACTTCTGTATATGTGAATATACAAAAGTGGTCAGCTTATATATATGCACATATATAGAAGTACTTCTGTATATGTGCATTTATAGAAGCTATGTTCCGTAAATTCGCATATAAGGAAGGATTTCCATAAATGCACATTTACAGAAGCCACTTTCTCTATATGTGGCTTCCATATATGCACATATACGAAAGCTACATATACGAAAGGTGGCTTCCATAAATGTGCATATATAGAATGTGGTTTCCATCAATGCACATATATGGAAGCCCTTCTGTAAATGTGCATATACAGAAGCCCCTCCGTGTATGCGCATATATGGAAGCCGACCACTTCCGTATATGTGCATATATGGAAACCACCTTCCATATATGCACATTTATGGAAGAACTTTTTCCAATGCACATTTACGGAATCCACCTTCCATATATGCAGCTTTCGTATATGCGCATATAACGAAGTGGTTGGCTTCTGTATGTGTCCATATAGTGAAGTGGTTGAATTTTATATATGCACATTTATGGAAGACACATTCCATATATGCACATATACGAAAGCCAACCATTTCCGTATATGTGCATTTATGGAAGCCTACCACTTCTATATATGTACATTTGCAAAAGCCTCATATACAAAAGGTGGCTTGGAAAATCTAAATTTAATATAAAAAATATTTTTATTCAAACTAAAATCTAAATAAAAACATAAAACATATTATCATATTTAAAAAAAAGAAAAGTCAAGAATTAAAATCTATTGGAAATTTTGTCCTTGATAATATAATGGAAAGTAGTAAACAGGTAAGTAATATAATGGAAAGTAGTCAACCACATTGATGTAAATTTTTTTCGATGAATTTAAAACAATTTTGTCATAATATTAAAAAATAAAACAATTTTGTTATAACAATAAAAAAATAATAAAAACATTCCTCCTTGGAGGATATAGATTTAAAAGAAAGGAAGTAGAGTATCTAAACTTTTCTTAGTAAAATATCTACCCTTCTCTTATCCCTTAAACAAAAATTAGCATAAACCAATATAATTTTGATTTAAACATGACTTTAAAATTAAATTTTTATTATTATTTTAAATAAATTTAAATTTTTAACATATTTAAATTTAATATAAAAATTATTTTTATTCAAACTAAAATCTGAAATATAAGGAAAAATATAAAATATATTATCCTATGTTTCACTAATTTCTGGAATGAGAAACGAAACTTGGGTACAAGTATCACATACGGCTAAAAGATTTTCCTAAATTTGCAAGAAGCGCCAAGTTGGGAGCTATGATAATATATATTAAAATTTAAGTAATATAATATTAAATTTTGATATATATTAAAAATTAAAATTTATAAAATTTAAAATATGAAAAATAAATGAATAAAATAATTAATAATTTATAAACCTTGAAGAATAATTTGACACTTAAACAATACATATTAAATATTAAAGATAAATATTTATGCTTTTAAATTATTCAAAAGATTATATTTTTTATTTTAGTTTAGGAAACAAAAGCACTCACATCATATTGATATTTATATTGGTAAGATGTCCAAAGTAATAGATAGTTCAAAAATTAACAAAATGTCGAAAGTAATACATATTCCAAAAGCTCGAAAAATGATCAAAGTAAAGCATAGTCCAAAAGTCCCTAAAGAAGAAGGCTCAAAATATATAATTAACAATGAAGGTTACATAAAGTGTGATCTTCAACTACAAGGCTATCCATATAAGCTTGAGCTTCACTAGGAACTGCACCTCCATCATCACCATCATCATCATCATCATCACCAAGATTAAATGCAATGCCATCTAAGGGTATTCCAACCAAGCATGCATTTGGTGAAGGCGTATCCTCATCATCATCAATCTGAATAGCATCTTCAACATCCACATCCCATTTTGTTGTCGAGCCCTCTAAATACTTAGGTAGATTCGTTGAACAAAGTTGAAGACTACTATGCACATAAACCAATTTATCTACTCTATTTGAGGTAAGCCTATTCCTCTTAACAGAGTAGGTGAAAGTATAGGTGGGCCAATTCCTTTTTGCTGCAGAGGAACTAGCAACTTGAGATAAAAAGCGTGAGGAAGGTTGTTGAAGCTCTTAGACTTCCCCCCATACATTCTCCACCATCCAATGGGATTCTTTTGTGCATAAATATTGATGCCCTGCTTTGCATCCCGAGTGAATGTATGGGGGATTAAGGTACCAAAATCAATAAATTGTGCTTGTATCACACTTACTTCATCATGAGTATACATCTTGCTTATCGAATCAAGAAACCCATTCTTTACCCATTCATCATCAATTGGTATAACTCTATTTGGTCTCTCCGTATACCACTTTTGATTAATGGCATATGCAACCACATGAAGAGAGGTACCGAGTTTGAGCCATATCTTTTCTATTATATTGTGGTTTCTTGGAAAAACTTCAAAGAGGGGTTTCTATGATGAATTATGTGCCTTACCTTGCCCACCATGCTACCCATACATTCATATATTTCCCCAAGAGTAGGGGAATTAGAATCTGCATACCTAATCAACTCCACAATTGGAGTTGTGAAAGAAACCACATATTTACACTCAGACCACTAATCTTCATCAAGAATCATATCTCTTATCTCCATGGCTTGAGCTGATTTAGAATGGGACCATGCATTCCATTCTTGAGAAACAACAATGGCTTGTAAGGATGCATGCACCTCAATCATACACTGAAGAAGAATGAAGTATGTGGCATATCTTGTTTCTACAGGTTTTAAAAATTGTTTCCTTGCTTTTATCCAGTAGATTGATAATGAGGCATGGTGGTTGCAAATTAACATTTTTGCATCTCTTGCATTTAAAATGAGTTTGGAAATCCAAGATATTTTCCCAATGTCTTTGAGGACATTTTTGAGGGCATGTACACAACAACGAGTCCAAAAGACATCCCTATATCATCTTTGGACCATCAATCCTGCTGCTCTGCAAACATGTGTTTCATATGTTATTACATGTACTACATTTGAAGGACCAACCTCATCAATTGCATCCTTCAATATCTCAAACATGAAGGTATCATCCTTAAGTTTTCCACTACAATCAATTGCTCTTAAAAAATAAGGTCTTGCTAAAGATGTGACAATAATATTCAACAATGGATTTTTTTGAATGCCTTTCCAACCATCCATGACTATTGAACACCCTCTAAGAATCCAATACTGTTTCAAGTCCCCTGTAAGCCCTTGTATTCTTGTCAACCCCTTATCCAAAAATGATGTCCTCATTTTGTTGTAACCTGGGGGTGTATATCCTGGCCCAACAACTATGATTTTTCTCACCATTTCTTTGTAATATGGTGAACAACTGGCATTAAATGAAATTCCATTTACCATAAAAAAATCAACGACAACATCATCAACCTCATCCCTGTGCACCACATTGTACATTTTACGATTTGTTTAGTAGCAACACTAGTAGAACTCTTACTCCTTACGAAAGTATACCCCTCCTTGAATTCAATTTGATTTAGTTGAATTTGATTCATTGAATAGTGTGTATCATGGAACGATGATACAACTCTAGGTACCTTAAAAGAATGTGAATTGTCCACATATGTTTCACTAACACCTAAGGAACTCATGTGAAGCTTGGTTAACTCCATCCTTTTTTCAATATCGCATGTGCAACCTTTAAGCCCTTCACTAGATATGGAGAAAATATGATGCCACACCCTAGTGTAGCTTCCCTTAAATACATGGTTTCACAATGTGGACATCCATTCTTCACAACCACCACTATTTTTTTTCTTGTTTTTAGTGATTTTTTTTCACATATATTAACAACGGTTTCTTGGAGTTTGTGCTTTGTTGCACTTGGTTTTGGCTTGAAATTGGAATTGGAGTAGAACTTGTGTCTTGTCCCCTATATTATGGACTCCCAGTCTCCATGATATCCCTGGTGGTTAATACCCAACATACAATTGTACATTAAAAACATGAAACAATATGACAACAAATATGTAAATTATTATTAATAATTGAAATTTGTGTCTTTAAACCTTAAAACTTTAAAACTTAGAAATTATAATCCTTTTAAATTTCCAAAAAAATATCTTTAAAGTTGAAGCGTGTATACTTTAATTTCATCTGCTATGCAAATGATGTTTTTAAAACAAAATGCTAACTTACAACTTCTTGAAATGGGCTTAAAATAATCTCCCAATGGATTTACTAGATCAATAAAAGTCTCCCCAATAGGAATGTACTCTACCTTTCATGCCTCTCCTTCTACCTTAATCATGAAAATAAATGAAATTTCTTCAAAATGCACGAAGAGGGTCCCTTCTAATGTTATTGAAAGCTGTCCAATCTTAAGAATCCTTATAAAAGAATTGCTTCATTCCCTCCACACTTTGACAATTTGTTTTGAGTGCACGATCACTATCTACTTGTATAAAGTGTAGAATCCTTAGAGAAAAACAGTGGCCAGATTCCCTCAAAATTTTTAATCATGGTTTTAAGTGCATGAATTCTATTTAATTCTCTAAAGCAAAGAATGAAATTATGACCACACTTTCTAATCAGACTTATACCTAAAATTTTACTAACCATTCTAATATGGGAAGGATTTGCATGTTAAGTTTTCATTGATACTATATATAGTATATACATTCTAATTTAAGATACCATCCAAAGAAGCAATGGAATGTGCTCAAATATCAAAATATTAACCAAACTTGAATTAAATTAAATTAAATTAAATTAAATTAAATTAAATTAAAAAAGCAATGGAATGCAATGTGCCCACATTTAATATATATCAATTTTAAATTAAATTGAGTAGGCCTTAAGACTTTCATTACAGTTATTAGCACGCACAACTTGGCAACACAAATTCATCCCCGTAACAGAAGATCCATATGGTGGGTAGGGAAGAGAACCATATATTATATAAATTGTCATCTAATATCTCTCAAACAAATAGAAAACTAACAACTACATGACATCTCTCCAGAAAAGCAATGGATTAGAGTTTGGATGCAAAATATATTAAATATAACATTTCAAAATTCTTATTTAAAGGATAATTCCAAGTGTCCATTAAGAAATATTTCTACATTTTATGCAAGATCTATGAAATTAAATAATTTTTTTCCTTTACGGTGGTTTATTTTATATTAAAAACTTCATCCTGAATTCTCACTTATAAAAATACTAACACAACAACAAGAAACAGACACAATACCTATGTGCTCATAGTTGGTATGTATCAGTCAACTTGGTAGCAAGAATTCATCCCTCTAACAAAAAATATGGCTTATAAATTATTCCCCATTCATTATATTCATTATTGGGCACTACAACTCATAAAAAAATAAAATCTAAATGTATTTCCCAATGCCATTCAGATTAACAAAGTTGAATTTTCCATTTAGATTAATGAGGTTGAATTTTCAAGTGACATTCGCATTAACGAAGTTGAATTTTCCATTTAGATTAAAGAGGCTAAATTTTCAAGTGACAATAGGCTGCCAAGCTCACATAAAATGGATCTCTTAACTTATCATTGCGAAAATATGACATATGAATATTATGAATAGACCAATTAGTAAATTAAAATTGTAAATGCTAAACAGTGATTGTTACCTTAAATGTAGTGTAGTTTGTGCTCGACACTCACAACTCATTAGTCCCTCTCACAGAGCATCTCACACTCTCTTGAATCTGAAGCCACCTCTCCATGAACATAGCTCATTAGTCCCTCTCATAGTGTGTCTCACACTCTTTTGAATCTGAAGCCACCTCTGCATGAAATTAATTGTGTATCATTGATGATGAGAGGGACTCTATTTATTGGGAATTTTCAAGAGAGATTTTAGGCTTTAGTGTGGGAAAAAAATAGTGATTGCTAATTTTTCAATCCATGGGTGCTCCAAGGGAGCTTGTACAAGTTCCCATATTCCAAAACTCATCCCCAAGCTCATGTTTTTTCATATTGGTAGCTCCCAAATACTTCCCAAGCTCCTGGAACTGTTGGACCATTATTTGAAATGTTTCGTTTCAGCTACTAAGCTCTCTGGAACGTGGGAACGTGTGGAATGGATTTTCTAAAGGTTGGGAGTGATTCCCTTGTAACACTGATTAAATGTCTTAAAAGTATGGTGTCAGGTTCCATTGATGGGGACAAAGGCATCAAACTAGCCTCTGTCAAGGCCATGGCCAACACTGAAATCTTATTAAATGATCATGAGAATCAAGATGTTCATTACCCTTCTTTGTACATTTTGATTTCTCCTTTAGATAAATGTCAATGGTATTGTTGTCTTTATCCATTTTCCACATGACACTAGCATCCCACCTATAGCCTGACATGTAATTCCTAAGAATGGAAATTGAAGTAAAGTGCCCTGCACTACACTATAAATTGGGTTGGTATCCCTATTGTAAGAACTCACCCATTTGGTTTGCAGTCCTCTTGTAATAACTCACCCATTGATATTTCCTCCATGTCAGAATGTACACTCCTCTCTCCTTGAGCGATTTGTGGCTACATTGCATATTATTTTGATGATCCCATACAACTTATCTTCCCTCCCCACAATTAAATTTGAAATCTTGTGTAACAAGGCATTTTATTTATCCATAGGTTGGACGATCTTGAAGCAACTCCTGAAATCAATGTCCATCACGTTTTTTTGATAACCATATCAATGAACTCATGATCTATTTTACAACCAAACCATATCTCACCCATTTGAAAAACAAAACACAAGAATGGCAGCAAATAAATCTAAATTCATTACATTTTTTTTTAGTGATAGTACCAACATGAATAAATCCAAAAAGATGGTCAATTAGGTTTTTCCAGAAGATCCTACAGGTTAACTCCAAACAAGTGAAAATGATTAAAAATGGATTTGTTCAAATTGCAAATTTGTTTACTCAAACAATGGAAGTGTTAAGTAATATCTTTGTAAAAGATTGACTAACCTGCACAATATTTCCAATCATTCGATCCCACCGTGACTTACATATTCAAATGATGGTCATTCTCAAATTCAAAAATAGATGAATGGAATGACATTAATCACTCTTGCTCCAATTCAAATGAATGGATTTGAATAAACAGGTGATGAATATTCCTACAATGGGATTGTTGAAATTCAAATTCAAATTCACCATGATGAGCGCACTCAAATTTGAATTCAAATTGACCATGAATGTTGTCATCCCCGCACCGAATCACCAGGATATGTTTGGGTGAGGGATACCTTGAAATCTAGGTATTGGGATTTTATGGCCTGATTGTTTAGGATCCAGATCACTTAAATAAATGATAAGTTCTTCTTCAAGATTTAGTTAAAACAATGATTAGTTCTTCTTCAAGATAAAAGAAATGATATGTTTGGTATATTTTCTAGTGGATCCTAAAATTGATTTCAAGATGGGTTATTTAAAAGGTTACCCTTCTTAAAGAAACGGTTAGTTCTTCTTCAAGACATACTAATCTTGAATGCAATCATAAGTGATTCATTATTGATAAGTTTAGGTTTACATGTGATTAAATTGGTAAAAATATATCAATATTAATTTACGCCCCCTCTCAGTATTGGTGAACATTCTAACAATTGGAATCAGAGTAGGTCTTTCAGAATTAGTCTAAAAAATGGAAGGTGGATCATGGATCACAGAGATAATGCAGAGCCAATGTTTGATGGTCAAAATTATGATATATGGAGATCAAGAATGAAATTATTTTTAGAGACACATGGGTATGATGTTTGGTACTCAGTTGTTATAGGATAAACTTCTTCAAAGAAACCTCCAAAGACTGCAATGAAGAAGGAATTAAAAAGGAACAACAAAATAAGAATGGATGTCATCCTAGATGGATTACCTGATTCAATAAAAGTCAAATTGAGAAAATGTTCATTAGCCAAAGTGCTTTGGGATAAGATACATAATCTCTACTATAAGGAATTTCATCTTGAAACCACAAAGCTAGAGCATGTTTATCAAGATAAAAAAATATGATGAGATAGAACAACAAGAAGGAAGCTCATCAGATTAGAAAGATCCAAAAGAAGATTATGAAGAAGGTGACGTATTGAATATGGGATTTGACATCTATATTTAAGGATCCAGAGTTGGGGAAATTTTAAATTTGATCCGATGTCATACCTCAAGTTGAAATATATGATATAATTACACCCCACCTGGAGAGTGTTTTACCTCCAGGCTTTCCTATTCTTCATGTTCCATCCAATATCATTGTACGATATTTAATTTGGTGTTAAATGAAAATTTTCGCACATGAATCCTTAGACAATACCCATTGTTCATATGGATCCTAGAATTGGGATCAAATTTTTGAAGATAATTATTTCACCCTAGCTCACTCTCATACTTTCATTTGATGTTGCATAATTGTTCCTCGAACCTCTAGTTTTGAGCTAGATGTGAATCCATAAATTCCCTTTTCACTGATTGTTAACTAATTTATCTGATATAAATTTACAACTAGGTTTTTCTTCACCCTAGCCTTTAAATTTGACCTCTTAGTACCATGGAAATGATACCCAAGTTGTATTTTACTTTCAACAAATATTCTTTAATTTGGAAGTTTTATTAAAATTTAATAACTTTAAAATTTATTTTTTTATAAAATTTTATTAAAATTTTATAACTTTTTTATGTAATCATTCATTAAATTTTTATGATTGTAAAGATTTAGAAAAATAATATTTTATTTTTGCATTTTTGTAAACACCCTTTTAATTAAACGCTTGCCAATTGAAATGCATTTTTTTTTTTTAACTTTTCAACCTTGAAGGGTTCAAAAATGCTTATATGCTCTTCCAACTAAAATTAATACCAACACTTTAAGTTTGATCACTAGTGGTGACTTAAATTCCTCACCAACCTCCTATTCCCTATTCCTCCCTCAGAAGCTCATTCAAAATCTATTTTGAATTTTGAGATTTGAATGGCAGAGCTCATGACTCCCATTTTCTTCTTACTTTTCAGTTTGATTGCTCGAACTTGGACATTTTTGAATGCCACTGGGCCAAGGACCCTCGTCTCTCGAGTGACTAGGGACTCGACAATTGGATTCTATGCTATACAAATGCATCAGAAGACTCCCCTAGGCTGAAATATTGGTGTTAGATATAGTGGGAGATTAAGTGTGTTTTCACTGCCAAGCTGGTGCCTACACTTCCTCCACCTACTGTCGCATTCCATGCAACACTGTGATTTGGTCAGCATCTGCAGAGGGGCAGTGTGACAACCTGTGCTACAACCCCAATATTTGTCACAAAAGTACCTGCATCGTCGACATTTAAAATGCCTACCTTGACTTGGATGTCTTTGGTGATGTCTCCCAAGACGTTGTGGCTCTCTTCACTATCCACTGTGCCCAAGTTAAATCCGTCGATTTTTCTTCTCTTATGCACCCGACATTTCCATGAGAGAGTTGGAAAAAGGAATAGTGGGCCTAGCAGGTTTGAACAAGGATGGCTTATCTCTACCTTACTTAGTTTATCGTACAAAATAAACTCGAAGGTCGATCCTTTGATGTCGCCTGCATTTTAACGTTTATGAAATGTATTGGAATGTAGTTTTAGCCAACATTTTCCTTCTTCTATTTTTATGAAGTTTGGTTGTTCAAGTTAAACCCAAAGCACCCATTTCTAACGTCGTTTCGACAATCATGGAGATTTCCGCAATCATTGAGATATTTTAATTCGGTATTGTTTTTTTCCTAAAACAATAAGGTTAAATTTGATAGGTATTTACCCATTTTCTTTTTTTTTTAACTGTTATATATTGGCATTTTTAAATGTATCAATAACTTTACCCATAGGTATATTTTGATAGGTATTTACCTATTTTCTCTTTTTTTTTAACTGTTATATATTGGCATTTTTAAATGTATCAATAACTTCAGCTTAATTCTTAAAACCAATCAATTTGTAACATTAATATGACATTTACCATGTTTACAAATACCTTTGAGTATATGTGTAGTTGTGTGAAATAAATTCGTGCAATTGTGTGAATTTATATTAATTCTTAAAACTAGGCAATTTGTAACATTAATATGACATTTACCTTGGTTACAAATACCTTTGAGTATATGTGTCTGTGCAGTTGTGTGAAATAAATTCAGTAACCATAATATGACATTTACCATGTTTACAAATCCCTATGGGTAAATGTGCAGCCGTGTGAAAAAAAAATCATAAATTTAATTTTCCAGTTGTATCTGTAATTGTATTAAAAAAAAATCATAAATTTCAACTATGTACTCAAAGTAAGCTCCATCATTTCCAATAAAAACCATTCTTTGAAATAAAAAAAATATATAATTCTCCGATATTTAAAGACAAATTTTACTAATAATAAAAGAACTGCTGGTTTTACATTCATTTGTCCCACATGTCAGTGCTTTACTATGTTCACTATTCAACAATTTTTAAAATATAAATACACAAAATGTCCAAAATGCCCAGATTGCATCTGTGGATCACAATTATGATTGGAGCTTGGGATAGTTACCACTTAGACGGAAGAAAATATCGGGAATTATGCCCAGCCCCTGAGCAGTTATTTTTGAACGATGAATTCAATCTGGATATGAACTACTTTTTTCCTTTTCTTATAAGTTGTAGTTATGTTGGCATCATTGCATGCATCCTATTTAGTGTTTTGCACATTGTTTATGTACAATGATTGGATCTAGGGGAACTGAGACATAAAAAGAAGTTGGGATCTAAGAAGAATTAAGGCATATAAAGAAGTTGGAACCTCTTATTGGGTGCTTTTCAAAATTCAAACCATGTACAAGCTGCTATATCAAGATAATCTATTGAGTTCTTATGTTTATGTTTTTAATGGTCTTCTATTCCATATGAAGAATTTTGATGATGTTATGTTAAATGCAATTTCATAATAGTTTTTTATGTTGTGTATGGGATACCTTTGTATTTAAGATAAAAATGAACAAAAACACATACAATAAGAAGGAAAAAAACACATATGAGCTTCAGTGATAGGAGTGTCTGTAAAATTTATACCATGAATGCACGAGTGTATTTTTTTCTCTTTTACGTGTCCATTCAATTGAGAATTGGATAGTAGCCATTGCACAATCTTATACAAAGAAAATAGTGTTGTATTACTTACAATAACCTGAGATACATCACACTTAAATAAGTGTTGTGAGATCCAACTTATTCCACTCTTGGAGGGAGAGGTTGACAGAATCTCTCAACATCCTCCAACAAACCCAATCCAATACCTAAACTTTAGAATGTAGCATTAATTAGGAATTATCTCTAACACCCCCCGTTAATGCCTACATTACAAAACTTCACAAATTACATAACATAAAATGTTACAACACTTTGTCTGGCATGGTCTTCATTAGCTTCTACACTCACTCTGATGCCTTCGGACTGTGCTCTTTTTCATCATCATCTTCGAGCTTACCATTCAACTCATTTGAAATGTAAATTCTTCAAACCATCATTCATGAGCTTGCACAATAGACAATATCTCGGCTCATCGGGGCTTCTATGAGAAAATATGTCAAGCAATGAATCATCCTATGGACATACCTCGATCTGTGAGATATTTCTCTTTCAGTTATCCGTCAGTTTGTAGAAAGATAGTCTAGGTACGGAATGTCTTTAAAAAACAATTATACAAGGTGACTTTCAATCATAAGAACAATTGTTCTTGAAACTGTGGTTGGCAACTTATATCAAGATACAAGAATTCTTATTTTCTTTTTCATAAACACGTAAACAAATAAAAAAATTTAAACACACACACACATATAAGGAAAGCTATGACTCTCTATGGTGGCTATTCCTTCTACTCATTTCATGGATCATAGCATGCACATTGAGCCATGGACAACACATACTTCATCACCTTGTCTGGAAATGAAGACGTCTAGAAATGAAGACTCGTCCAAATTTCTTCAATTGGTGGTTTTCTTAGTTTATGTGCATATTTCATGCAATTCAAGCATATCGTAGACCCATAAATCCTCTTGACAATGCATTTATTGATGGAATCCCCGGTGAGCCTAGTTTGTCAATATTGTCTATTGTGCAAGTTCATGAATGATGGTCTGAAGAATTTAAATTTTAAATGAGTTGAATGGTAAGCTCGAAGACGAGGATGAGAAAGAGTGTAGTTCAAAGGTAATAGAGTGAGTGTAGAAGCTGATGAAGACCATGCCAGAAAAAGTGTTGTAACATTTTATGTTATGTAATTTGTGAATTTTTGTAATGTAGGCATTAACAAGGGGTGTTTGAGATAATGCCTAATTAATGCTATTCTAAAGTTTAGGGATTGGATTGGGTTTGCTGGAAGATGTTGAGAGATTCTCTCACCATCCTCCAACAAACCCAATCCAATCCCTAAACTCTAGAATGTAGCATTAATTAAACATGATCTCTAACACATTTATGTTTAGATTTAGCTATGGTGAAAAACACCAAAATATCTTAGCAAGTTTGGAACTAAATAAAAAATTAAAATTAAATAAAAAGATTAAAAAGCTCAATATATATTAACAAACGAGTTTGGGAAAAGACTATGTCCCGACACCATTTTAAGCTTGGGTCCCTCTTCTATGAATGTCATAAAGTAGAAAAAGATCACTTAAATATTTAAATAATTTTTTAATAAATTTTAATACATCATTTAAATGAAGATCACTTTTTAACTATTTTATGATGAAACTACTTTTTAACTATTTTATGATGAGTCCGATTCATTATAAAACACAAAACGAACTAGTGAACATTAAAGGTATGCAATCTCTCTTCTTCAAATAATGTAGAAGACAAAAATTACCTCTACATCGAGTTTAGGGACCAAATACAAATATGCAGAAGGTCATTAACAAAACAATTTGATTAAAGTCTTAACAAAATAATTTGATTAAAATCTTAACAATAACCAGGGTTGGGTAATTTTTTAATAGGATTGCCTCATTTCACCCATACTAATTATATAAATTAATAGTTTTTAAGTATTAAAAGATTTATATTTCAATTTTTTTAATTTGATTTTGAAAAAATTGAATGAAGTTTAGTTTAAAGACATATGATTAATTAAGAAGTCATCCCGATTCATAGTTTGTAATGTAATGATGGTGTTTATGAGTGGAAATTCTTGGATTGATAGTATTTTAAGGCCCTTCACTTAGTGAAATGTACCCAATCTCTATTTTACAACAATTCTTCATTGTTCATAAAGAGTACCTCTTTACATTTCTCACATTTCTCTCATTATTTCACTTCCTGTTACATAAATTTTTCTTCTTAATCAATCCAATAATAAAAAGCAATTCAAATGTCCACTATTTTTGATAAACATAGAGGTCTATATAGTCAAGAGGAAAACCTTAGCATGAAGGGTTTGTGAGATTCACAAGCATCACTTCCTTTACTACTTGTCCAATTGATTTGTACACTAATAATGACAACATTAATTATTTCTTTTTGGTTTATGGATATTTGAATGATCATCCATTATTAGATATTTCTCGTCTTGATGAATACTATAAAACTCATTATAGAGAAAGACACATGGTGTGATCCAGGTGGATATTGGTGACCACCCACCTATTCCAACTGGCTCCTCATGTCCTTTTTTTGTTCAACATGTTATTATGTACTGCTTTGTAATTTTGGGTTCTACACTTATGGGGTTGTCTGAAGCCCCGCACATCCTTTAGGTGGATATAGGTGGCCTCTCGCCTAATCCAACTGAATTATTTTGTATGTTTTCATGTCAACACATCTTGTTGTACTTTCAGGGCCGTTTTGGGGCCCTAAACGTTGTTATTTTAGCTCGCCACAATCAAACTATAGACAGAGTTAGAGTTTGATAGAAGGATGTGTATTTCATATGCAAAAGTTACGACCCTTGAAAGTTGAGGAACCAAATTACACCAACTTACCCATAGGGCCCACATGACTTTTGGCATTTCACCTTCTAGGGTTAGGTTTTTGGATGTCTAGGGTTTTGGAATTCATGAGTAATATCAAAAAGGTATCTAGAGCCTCATGGTAATTCATCCTTCTCAGATGGATGCACATAGCAGCCACATCTCTTCTCAGAGATAGCTACCACCATTTGAGCAAGTGTTTATGTTCTACGATTTTATAATTTCAACTTATTTCATTATTTAATAGAAGATATTGTTCACTGGATATTTGTGTTATTCTTCATCTCTCTCTATTTATCGTAATCAGTGTGTTAATCAGTTCGTTCTTCTCCTAAATTTGGATTAGTGGTATTAGAGCTATCTGCTCTTCATTTATTTTTCTTTGTTCATGTCCCCGACAAGATCTGGGTACAAGAAATTGGGTCTTGAAACAATCGAGCCATTACAAGATTGATCGTGTCGAGCCCAAAAAGAACGCATGGGGGAAAAAAATAAAGATGATGGATTAGGAGATCCTATTAAAATGTTGCTCGAGGAAGCCGTCACACGAAAAATGAATGAAATGATGAACAACTTCACGTATATCCTTCGAAGGGTGCCCATAGGAGAAGCATATTCATCGAGGGACCATGCAACCCCCTTCAAGGTACAGTTAAATTTTGATTCCATTATTTGAAGGACTGATAGATGTGGATGTTGTAGATAAATGTTTGAATCGGCTCGAAGGATATTTTTCAGTCCAAAATTTTTTCTATAGGGAAAATATCACTTTTGCACTCCTCAAGGCCATTCCCCATGTTAAAAACTGGTGGGATGCTTTCTATGAGAAAAGGGCTCATGGAGGAATATACAATGTTTGTGGTGGCCCATACATGGGATTCCTTCTAGGATGTCATTAAAGAGAAATACTACCCTATTGGAAGCTATGAGGACAAGTACACTAGATGAACCACCCTATGTCAAGAAAGGGACCAGACAGTACCAGATTTCACCAATATTTTCCATACCCTACGCACCAAATTGGGTATCAAAGACTATGAGTGTCATCTGGTGTTCAAATACCATGGATTGTTGCATAGATACATTCAAATATAAATGGAGTTCCTGGACATTGCCTCATTGGGCATGGCTCATAGATAAACTATCAAGATCAAGCAGAAATTTAAGAAGAAAATGAGAGAGTTTGGATCTGCAAACCCCTCATAGACGAAGCAAGGAAAAGGCATCCCCAACCTAGACAAAAGGTACCGAATCAGACAACCAGTACAAGCCTCAACACAAGAAGGGAAATGAGAAGACGAAGAAGGACATGGGAAAATAGTGTGAGTATAATAAAAGTCCTTGGAACAACATCAAAGAATGCCACTCTAAAAAATCCCTCATGGTTGAGCTCAAGGATTCTGAGTCAAAGACTGATTCTGATTCTGAGTCAAATCCTGAAGGAGGGAAGAAGATTATTGATGTTTAACCCAATTCCACTGTCGCTACCACCAAATTCTAGCCATGTGAACCAAAAGAACTGGAGGAAGGGGAATGCCTCTGTCACTTGAAGATGTGGGTCAAGGGGGCTCTGATTCATTTCATTGTCAATAGAGGTAGTCAGAAGAACCTGATTTCAGTAGAGGTCGTTAAGCGACTAGACATGCCAATGACACCACACCTGCAGCCCTACACCATCGACTGGCTTCGCCAAGGAAGCGATCTTCGTGTCAACCAATAATGTCGTCTGCTCTACGACATCAAACCTTTCAAAGATGAGGTACTGTGTGATATTTCTCCCCTTGAATTTTTTTATGTTCTTTTAGGACAACAATATTTGTGGAATCGTCATGTTGTGCATGAGTCTAGACCTCGCAGTGTAATTATTACTTTGGGTAGACAATTGTACATGATCCCATAGGTAGTGCAACCTAATGCTATTTCTTTAATATATGCTAAGAAATGCAGTAAGGTCATTTCACAGACCGAGAATTTCGACTTATTTGTGATCTTTGCTCACAACAAATAAAAGGTCACACCACATCCGTAGCCTCTACACAGTGCCTCTCTTTGTAGAAGAAGAAAGTGGATAGGATTGTGGAAGAATACAGATACATATTCTTATCACCTACAGGGATACCAACACACTGCCAAGTCAAGCATCCAATTGATCTAACCCTCGATGCAATTCTACCTAATGGACCAGTCTATCGGTGCTAGTTGATGAAGAATGACGAAATCAAGCGTCAAATCAAAGAGCTTCTTCAAAAGGGGCACATAAACCCAACTCCTCCCCTTGTGGAAGCCCAATTGTACTGGTGTAGAATAAGGATGGGACTTGGTGACTCTGCATTGATTACAGATCCTCAAACAAAATCATAGTCAGGAACTGCTACCCCATTCCCAGGATTGATTACCTTCTTAACCAAATAAAGGGGGGGAATTTGTTTAGCAAGATTGACATAAAGTCTAGCTACCACAAGGTTCCCATCAAACCAACTGATGTATGGAAAACAACCTTCAAGTCTAAAGAAGGTCTTTGTGAATGGCTAGTCATGCCCTTTGTCTTAACAAATGCACCGACCACTTAAATGAGGTTGATGGATGATGTATTGAGACCCTTCACCAAATCCTTTTTGGTATTATATTTGGATGACATACTCATCTTCATAATAATGTGGGAGGAGAACATGTGGCATATTCAATAGGTTTTGAGCACTCTGCGACAACACAAGCTTTATGCCAACTTGGAAAAATTCTCTTTTTGCATGAAAATGGTCCAATGCTTGGGCTACATTCTTGATGAGCATGGGGTACATGTTGATCCAGATAAGATCCAATTCATCCATGACTGGATAACCCCGACCACACTGACTGAGCTTCGAAGTTTCTTGGGACTAGCCAACTTCTACCAATGGTTCATGTTGGGATTCTCCCATATTGCATGGGCCCTCTACCAGGTGACCAAGGACGGTGATAGGGACAAGTTCGTGTGGGGGAAGGAGCAACATCGAGCATTCAATGATATGAAGAATATCTTGTTCTCATCTCCAATACTCTCCTTGCTCAATCTGCAACAACCATTCAAGATTCAGACTGATGCAACTAACTATGTTATGGGCACAATTATCACTCAACATGGGCATCCGATGGCATACCATAGTGAGACACTCTCTGATATTGTCCAAAAATACCCCACCTATGACAAGGAAATGTATTCCATTGTACAAGCCTGTTGTCAATGGAAACATTACATTCCGTGGAAATAGACGATCATACACACTGATCAAAATCCTTTGCAGTTCATACAGACACAAGAGAAATTGCAGAACGACCACCATAAGAAGTGTTCCACCTACCTGCAACAGTTCCATATCAACATAAAGTATAAGATAGGTATCTCCAATCATGTTGTTGACTGCCTTAGTCGACCTCCTGTGGCTGCACTCACCACTGTTCTCCATTCCTGTGGACATGAAGCATCCGAGTGGCCCCAACTTTATCAGCAACATCCGAACTTTGACACCACCTATCAACTCTTGGGTACAGGTGAAATTGTCACTGATTTTCACATTTAGGACAGACTCATATGCCACCTAGCCCATCTCTGTGTTCCTACAAGAGAGCATGAAAATTTGATTTGGGAAACCCACTATAGTGGGGTGGCAGGAGATTTTGGCATGGAGAAAACTGTGGTCGTTCTTCAGAAACATTTTTATTGGCCAAAACTTCCACAGGATGAAAAGAAGTATATCAGATCTTTCACTACCTGTGCCATTTCCAAGCCAGCCATCAAGAAGCAAGGATTATACACCCCTCTTTCTATTCTCGAGAAGCCTTGGGAATCCATCTCAATGGATCACATGTCTGGCTTTCCATCCACCAAGAAAGGAAATGACTATGTGTTTATGGTCATTGATTGGTTTTCAAAGATGGACATCCTCACAGCCTATAAGAAGAATTTAACAGTGGTAGATATTGCTAATCTCTTCTTCGAACGAGTGTGGGTACACTTTGGGATACCAATAACCATCATCTCCGACTGAGACAACAGGTTCCCCAACACCTTTTGGTCGAGTCTTTGGTCTTTGTTGGACACAAAGATAAAAAAATGCACTACTTTCCACCCCCAAAATGATGGCCAAACATAGGTCTTCAATCGGATGATTGTGCACATCCTGCGCATGTACAATTCTAAGCATTCATGTACATGGGAAGAGAGTCTCCCATATGTCCAACACAGTTACAACATGGCTCTCCATAGTTCCACTGGCCATAGCCCATTTCAGGTGGGTCTAGGATTCCAACCCTTGGGACCCATTGATGTTTCACTTCCTCTCGCCACCGCATAGACAGATGATTCCCTTGATCAGTCTGCGATCGACAAAGCCACCAGATTCATTGAGCTGATTCAACAAATACACCAACAGGTCCAAGATATTTTTCAAATATCTAATGCTAAGTACAAGCAATGCCATGATCAACATAGAGTACCACACCAGTTTGCGAAAAAGTCTGGTTACATTTGCAAAAGGAGCGTCTCACCAGGCCCCATCAAAAGCTTTGCCCACTTCGTTATGGGCCTTACACTATCACGAAGGCTATGGTTAGCAATGTTTTTGAGCTCAACACTCCACCCTTCCTTAGTCTACATCCAACATTCAATGTGGACATGCTTTGGTCATATCTTCCCCCATTATTGGACACCTCCAAGATCACAGAAAAATTGACACCAACAGAGCTCAACCCTCACTACATGGAATAATCATACATTGATCAGATAGTGGGCACACAGGTCAAGGGAACTCTCCAACAGTGGATCCTTCTTTATCAAGTTGTTAAGGGAGGGAAACTCCTACACCAAGGCAAGTGGCTCACCTGGGGCCAAATCTAACAGAAGTTTCCTCACCTGATGGAGGAAATCAATGCAATGGAGACCATTGATTCCTAAGGGGGGAGGATTGATCCAGGTGGATATTCATGGCAACACACCTATTCCAATTGGCTCCTCATGTCCATTTTTTTTCAGCACGTTCTTCTGTACTACTTTGTAATTGTGGGTTCTACACTTCTAGGCCTATTTGAATCCCCACACATCCTCCAAGTGGATACGGGTGGCCTCTCGCCTAATCCAACTGACTTATTTGGTATTTTTTCATGTCAGCGCATCTTGTTTTACTTCTAAGGGTGTTTTGGGGCCCTAAATGTTGTTTTTTTGGCTCACCACAGTCAAATTGTAAACGGAGTCAAAGTTTGACAAAGAAATGTGTATCGCTTTGAAAGACCTTTCCAATGGGCTATCATGCACCTAAAATGGAGGTCGTATGAAAAATTTATGACCCTTGGAAATTGCGGTATCAAGTTACACAAACTTACCCATAGGGCCCACATGACTTTTGGCATTTCACCTTCTAGGGTTAGGTTTTTCGATGTCTAGGGTTTTGACATTCATGAGTAATATCAAAAATTCCTCAGGAGCCTAATGGTAATCCATTCTTCTCAGACAGATGCGCATATCATCCACATCTCTTCTCATATATAGCTACCACCATTCGAGCAAGTGTTTATGTTATGCAATTTTACAATTTCAACCTATTTCATTATTTAATAAAATATATTGTTCACTAGATATTTTTGTTATTCTTCATATCTCTATGTTTATCGTATTTAGTCTATTAATCAGTTCATTCCACTCCTAAATCCGGATCATGGTGCCACCAAATGTTTTGAGAAAGTTCTTTAGTAAGGATTTCCACGAGGTAATCAAATCAATTCTTAAGATTTCTCTTGAAATTCCTATTACTAGATATGCAATAGTTTGTGATAATTAGAGGTGTCAAACTCTTCTAGGCCATAATTTTGTTTTCAGAATTCTCAGAGAAACTATGATTAGGTCTTGCATTGGGAAAGACTCGAAACCCTATACATGGGTCTACACATCCACCGGAGCCTTGACAAACAACCTCTTATAGTTTACCTTTAAGGATACAAACATGTCATAGTTGTAATACCCTTGTTGTCTTAGGCTACTTGGTATGAGTATTTTTAGTTGATCAACTTTTCTAGGGTAGTTCTTCTAATTGAGTTGAGTTCCCAATCCTTTTTATGTAGTTTTGGGATTTGTTGGAAGTACACATATCAGTGTCTCTCACGTGGTTTTGTTTGCCATGAACACCAATGCCTTTTTATCTAGCACCCTCAAAATCATAGTTACATTAGGGTTAGTATTTCCCAAGCCTTGAAATAATGTGGAAAGAACAAGCTTTATCATAGTTGACAATAAGGTAATGAGACAACTTGTTAGTAGTTACTTAACCTTTCGAACACTTGATTTCAATGCCAAATCCCTTAATAGAATATTAAGGATTTTCAACTTCCTTCTAACATCGATTCCTTGGATACCCCCTCTAATAACATAGTTACTGACTTAAGGAGAACTACAAACTCAAATTGAGAACTCTAGCCCTAAAAACCCATATTTTGTGTTAAAAACACAAAAATCAACCACTGAATTGAAAAGTGTTTCTACAAGTAGCATTTTTTTTCAAGGTTCAAATTACAACTTTTTGCAACCTTGGCCCAAGAAAATTGTATTATTATTAACAACAACTTTAAAATCAACCCCAAAATTAAAAGTGATTCTATGTCAGTAGCACCCACATTTATTTCAGGCTTAAAATTTCAACATTTTTGTAACCATGGCCTTAACAAGTAGTACAATTGCAACAAAAATATTAAAATCAACCCATAAATTGAAACACAACACTACCGGTAACACCCCCATTTTTTTGGGCTTAAATTGGAATTTTTAAAATTCGTGATCTAAAAAATGGTACTATTGCAAAAAAAACCATAAAATAAACTTAAAATGTCCATTTCTTTATAGTTAATTTAGAAAAAGAAAATACAAATATAATAGAAACCCAAATATGACTCTATCTTCCATCCCTACTTAAAAAAGGAAGAGAGTGTGTATTGGAACATAAATAAAAAAAATTAAGAAAACAACATTGATAAAACAAAACAAAAAAATTGAAAAAACAAAAAAAAAATCGAAAAAAAGGAAAATATTTTTTTTTTCTCTTTATAAATTAACTATAAAGAAATTGACATTTTATATTTATTTTATGGATTTTTTTGCAATAGTATCAGTTATTTAGATCAAAATTTAAAAAAAAAATCAATTTTCAGCAAAAAATGGGGGTGTTACCGATAACGTTGTGTTTCAATTTAGGGGTTGATTTTAAGATTTTTGTTGCAATTGTACTAATTATTAAGCCCGAAATAAATATGGGTGCTACTGACATAGAATCACTTTTGATTTCAGGGTTGATTTTAAAGTTGTTGGTAATAATACAATTCTTTTAGGTGATGGTTGCAAAAGGTTATAATTTGAACCTTGAAAAAAAATAGATGCTATTTGTAGCAACATTTTTTAATTCAAGGGTTGATTTTAGTGTTTTTAACACAAAAAATGGGTTTTTAGGGACAAAGTTCTCATTTTGAGGTCACAATTATCATTAAGTCAGTGTCTATGTTATTAGAGGGGTTATCCAATGAATCGATGTCTCAAGGAAGATGAAAATACTTAATCTTTATTAATATCTTTGGAATCAGAAGTTAGTGTTCGAAAGGTTAAGTAACAACGAATATGTTGTCTTATTACCTTATTGCCAACTTTGATAAATCTTGTTCTTTCCACATTCTTTCATGGCTTGGCATAGATGAACCCTAATGCAACTATGCTTTTGAGGGAACATGATAAAAAGGAATTTTAGTTCATGAAAAAAAAAACTACATGAGAAGCACTCAAATGTATACTTCCAACAAATCCCAAAATTACATCAAAAGGCTTGGGAACTCAACCCACTTAGAACAACTCTCATAAACAAATTGATCAACTTAAAAATATTCATACCAGGTATCCTAGGACAACAAGGGTATTACAAATATGACATGTTTGTATCTTTAAGGGTAAACTATAAGATGTATTTTGTCAAGGTTTGTAGTGAATTTCAAAGGAACATGAAGTGAAGAAGGGAAAAATTCAAAGGGAAGACCAAGTCTTATGATGATGTGTTCTAACGTATGTTATTAAAATTTTACCTTTCCATTTTCACTATAAATTTTTTTCTAGAGTTATTCAGATATCAAAACTTGGAAGATGCTGAGAAGACATCTCAAGGTACCCGTGGTACAAATTTCAACTTCTGGGTCGCTTCAATTTTGGAGACATACTATGTGGAAGATATGGTTTTTGACTAGTGTTGTAACTAGTCTCAAACATGTGTTCCCGGAAAAACTGTTGTAACTTCTTCATACATGATCCGAATTTTGTGATAGAAATTTCATTGGAAAGATTACATTCCATAGTATTTTGTGTGTGATTTTTAGATTTATATATCAAATATTGAGCGTGTGACATGCTATACAAGTTTGCTCTCCAAAATATGTCAAAATTCAGGAAGGTCTGTTATTTTCGCTATATATATATTTTTAGTGACAAATCAAGGAGTGAAACTTGGGGGAATTTTAGAGAAGATATCAGAGAATATTGGGTACAAGTTTTATACCTTTATTCATTACATGTACGGATTTATACTTGTTGAATGTTAGGGTTTGTGACTAATACAAAAACTAAATGGGTGTTTGAGATAAAAAATTATATATGAAGCTTTGTAGGTCCAAATTGAATTCCACTTGTTGCATAAGAAGGAGAACAGGTCCTACTATCAGAGGTCCAATTTTCAGAATAAAAAATGGAAAATTGATTTTGTGGTGAATCTTATAAGTTTGCATATTTGAGGTGCAGTTATGAGCAACTTTGTATGCAGATTGAAGAAGTGATGTTGGGGTTTCTATGTGGACCTAGGATCTTTATGTGGACCTAGTTTCTAGGTAGATCGAGGCTGATGATGTTGATATATCGATTATGGTGTATCCATATTTGATGATGATGATATATTATTTGTGGTGGATATAGTTTTGATGATTATGATGTATCGGTTATGATGTGTATTGTTTTGATGATGCTGATATATCAATTGTGGTAGATCTATTTTTTTATGATGATGATGTATCAATTATATTAGATCTATTTTTGATGATGGTGATATATCAATATCGGTGATAGTAATAGTGACAGGTTGATTCTCTCATTTATATTTAAGGGTGGCATGGATGTGCAACGTAGGAGATCAAAGTAGCATTTAGGTTGGTTCCTGAGAAACAAGGGAAGTAGGGTGGTTCAAGGAAGGAGATCGAAGTTTCCTTCAAGTTGGTTCCTGAGAAACTAAGGTGGTTGGGTGGTGCATGGAAAGATTGGTGTCTTCAAATAGTAG
The DNA here is from genome assembly GCA_009831015.1 of Picea engelmannii. NCBI lineage: Eukaryota > Viridiplantae > Streptophyta > Pinopsida > Pinales > Pinaceae > Picea > Picea engelmannii. Next base: position 934,693 of record ML782751.1, on the reverse strand, counting down.
GTTGGTGATTGCAGGGGAGTTACAACTTCCTTTAATTTGGTGCTCATAAAACTAGGGATTTGGAGCCTCCTTCCTGTTGGAGATGGAGAATATAAAGAGTTGGAATTTCCTTTTAGTTGGAGCCTTATTCCAGTTGGATATGGAGAATTTAGAGAGTTGTATCTTCCTTCAGGTTGAAGGCTATAAATAGGGGGTTCGTGCCTCCTTCCAATTGGTGTTGAATAATTTTGGAAGTTGGTGCTTATGGTGGATGTAATATTCAAAATATATATTAAAAGAGTTCCATTGTTTTCTTCTATTTAGGCTTCCACATAAAATTATTTTGTATTGTGTATATGTGGTTGTATTTTTATGATATATTGAATGCAATCATAAGTGATACATTATTGATAAGTTTAGGTTTACATGTTGTGATTAAATTGGTAAAAATTTCTCAATATTGATTCACCCCCCCTCTGGTGAACATTCCAAGAATTGGAATCAGAGTAGGTCCTTCAGAATCAGTCTAACAATTGGAAGGTAGATCATGGATTACATAGATAATGGATCGCCAATGTTTGATGGTCATAATTATGATATATGGAGATCAAGAATGAAGTGTTTTTAGAGACATAGGGGTATGATGTTTCGTACTTAATTGTTATAGGATAAACTACTTCAAAAAAACCTCCAAAGACTAAAACCAAGAAGGAATTAAAAAGGAGCAACAAAATAGCAATGGATGACATCCTAGATGGATTACCTGATTCAGTAAAAATCAAAGTGGGAAAATGTTCATTATCCAAAGAGCCTTGGGATAAGCTACATAATCTCTACTATAAGGATTTTCATCTTGAAACCACAGAACCAGAGCATGTTGATAAAGATAAAGATTATGTCGAGACAAAACAATAATAAGGAAGATCATCGGATTAGGAATATCTAGAAGAATATTATGAATAATTCGAAGTATATCTTCAAGAAGAACTAGTCGATTCTTTAGGTGGTCTAAAAGGAGAAATGAAGAAAAAAAAATCACTCAAGGAAGAATTGATCAAGATAAAGGAGAGTTCTCAAAACCTCAACAAAAATTATGAATAAGTCCAACGGATTATCATAAACCTAAAAGTTCATCTAGAAGAAGCCAAAGTAATTGAAGAAACACTAAAAAATCAGTTGGAAGAAAGGAAGAAAATAAGCAAGTCTCTTGAAGCATAATTTAGTCAACAAAAAGGGAAGATTTGAAGAAGAAACATCTCCATGAAAACCCAACTTGAAGAAGAAAATTAAAAGTAAGAACTAATGAAGATTCAGATGATGAAGAAAGAAGAATATTGTGAGAATCCTGAAGAAGAAGTCGTCTCATTAAGGGGTGAAGTTGACAATCTGAACAAGAATTTGAAAATATCGCAAGTACTAGAAGATATTCTCAGTTGTCAAAGGTCACCCATCAATAAAGAAGGTATTCAATACATTGGTGAGGCATCATGAAAAGAAGATGGAAGTTCCAATCCCAGTAAGAGTGTTGAAGAGAGAAGAAGCTACACAAAAACATTAATAAAAGTTGAAGAGAAGTATTCCAGGTTGTCGGAAAAGAAGAATGAAGAAAAGGCTAAGAATTATGCAGACATTCTCAAAGGAAGGGATGATGATTAACATGATTCAAAGAGGAATGAATTTAGAAGAGGTCTATCTCCAAGAATACCCTCTACCTCTAGAAATCAAAGAAGCTTCAATCATTTTGACGACAACAATAAAAGAGAAGATCGTGATAAGATAAGGCATGAATTTAAAAGGATTACATTACAAAGAAGATCATTCACTCCTAGGTATCAAAGTTTCTTTCCTGGTTATTATTTTACTTGTAATAAGTTTGTACATAAAGATGTAGATTGCAGAGTGTATGGAAGAAATGTTCAAGCAAGATATGTTTATGTGCCCCCCTATAATATTTAATGTTACAAATGCCACAAGTATGGAATATAGCTCGTTATTGTAGAAGCATGATGAAGTCTTCCTTGAAATAAAACATTGATATCAGGTATAAGAAAAATTGGAGAAGGAAAGTAAAACAAGAAGAGAAAGTAAATGAAGAACTCTCATATATCATATTCACAATATTTACAAATTTTTGAGATCATGACAAATCTATAGGTAAAGAGGAAGATATCAGAATTTAGAATGATGATTCTGTAACAGAGTAGGAATATATATTTTTCTAAACAATCCACCTTCGAGACTCACAATAAATGTTTATGTTGAAGAGGGGGAGTCTAAGTAGAAATTTTTACATATTGGGGAGCTATATTTCGGTTAGTATGAAGTGTTTATAGATTTTGGGAAGGAATATTCAAATTGTTTTGATGACAGAGATACATAATGTCTCGTGATAGATTGGTTGATTAAGGAGCAGTTTTTGAAACACATCTCCATGCAGGTATGAAGAGGTCCACTGGAAGTTATGAGGAATATCATTGGCACACTTTTGAGGAAGAAATTTATGATCATATAGAGGATTTCAAGCATGTATTCAAAAAGGGATATATTCATTACAAATTCAAGAATGTGTACTTGTTCCAAATGTGTAGATTTTAATTTGAAGATAGAGAATAGCAGTGGACATATTTGATTCAAATTGAGAATTAGATCATTTGCAACATATTTGGAGAAGTATTTAAAATAGCAAAGTGATAGATGGGTCAACATTGTGTGCAATTGAGTAGCAGAGTCATGGACATTTTTGTGACATATGGACATACATGAATTCATGAGATATTTGGAAGGCCTAAAAGACAATACTTGACATAAACTAGAGAATATACATGACAAATGATGAAACCATGAGCTCAAGAGGAATTGTAGAAAGACTCATTGACATTGTCATTAAGAGGAATGTTTAGTAAGGCATATGACTCATAAAAGAAGCATTTTGATAGGTGGAACTAGCTAGTCATAGGTAGGAAAGCAATGAGAGGCACAACATGATAGGGGAAGAGAAAGCATAAGGAGAAGTTATACTGTCAAGGGGATATTGTTGAATGATTATGTCATTGATGTCAGCTCAATAAAGACATGACAAGCCATGAAGGCTTGAATTCAAGTGATGAGGGAAACTTGGCATTAACGCTTTTAATATACGCCAATGGATTACAGTAATGGGAAGTACCAATGGAAAAGAATCTCGAAAAGAGAGGAAATGAAGCATATACATGAAGCCCCACATTGATCTACATGACATCTTGCAAAAAATAAAGGGGGAAAGAGATTGTCAAAAGAAGATATATTGTCAAGTGGAGTTACCATTTTCCATTGATGTCAAAGAGGGAGAGAAAAATCAAAAGCATAAAGACAGGGGGAGAAATGGTCAAAGGAGGACTATGAGTGTTTCCATCAATGCCAAAGGGGGATATTGTTGAAAAACTGGTGTTCATTGATGTCAACCCTTGAAGAATCCCCAAAGCAAGTTTGGAAGTCTCTAGAAGCGATGGGTGTATTTCAAGAAGTCTCCAAACTGGTCCCCTTATGGTGTAGATTTAAGCATGGCCCTCATGAGAAGATGCTTTGAAGAAGTCTACGCGAAGCATTGTAAATATGCTTAAGTGGTTAAGAATCCCCGAAGATGTGGTCATGAAGCTAGAAGTTGATTGAATAAAAGAGTATGAAGGACTTTGCAAATGCATGCAAAACCTCCATGTATTGATATTCCTCGTGAAGCCATTTCCAATGGTAGGTGGAACTCCAAGTGGTTCCTCACGGTTGTGAAGTTATCCCCTCATAAATATGAATCCCCAAACTATGGTGAAGAAACCCCATATCTAAGGACAAGAAGTTACAAGTAGGCCCTAAAGTCAAGAGGTACTTGGAAAAGTATAAATTAAATTAATTTAATCTTTTATTAGTAACAAACAACAAACATTTACCTCTAATAATTGTGGTTGTGCCTGAGTGCATCTTCAAACGGGTTGACTATTGAATACTGATCGATCATGCAAAAGCAGGCTGCTTTCATTGGACTTGGAAATTTAAAATCAAATCGACTTGACTTGGAGTGGAGTGCTCATATCGGATCATTGGACTTGGACTTCAATCATAAAGTTGATTTTGACCACTCGTGTAATTTCAAACTTAAGGAGAGTTGGCATATAAGGTGATTTCACTGGACTGAACCACTCATTTAATTTAAAACAAAAGGAGATTTGACCGGACTAAACCATTTTTTCATCGGAAATTATGCAGATTTGAATATCAAAATAAATTTTATTGATTACAAATTTAATTTAAAAGGAGGGTAAATCCATTCTAACTTGAGATTATGAACATTTAAATAAATCTAAAACCGATGAAGATGAAAATATCTAAATGCTTAAAACTATGCATAGAAAATGTTACAGTCAAAACTACAGTCAAACCTTACTTACGTTACTAGCATAAATATGTTACAGTCAAAACTACAAAATTCGAACTCATAGAAAATGTGACTTGGATTACGCAATCCATGAATCAAATAGTATGAATACCGTATTTTATCTCTTGACGAATTGCAACAACCAAATGACTTTAGATTGAAAATAAATAAATGTGAATGTGTGGCATGCAAGACATAATCGAGGAGGCAGATGTGAGGCGGGAATTACATGGTCTGTGATATGATATGTTAACTTCCTTCAACTATTGTGTATCCCTCAAACGACTGAAATAATCTGTATGAATGTGAATGTGATATTTCTTTTGGGTTTGAAAGTTCCATAAATGTATAATGTAACATAAAAGATTTGTATGGTCTGTGGTTTGATCTATTAATTGACTTCATGTATTGCGTATTGCTCAAGTTTTTCAGTCTTCGTAGGTTCTAATCATCTGCTCGCCATCCTCTAGTCAAAGGCTTCAACAAGACAAGGATATGAAAAGATATACACTTCCTGATGAAAATGACATTTTCATAATATTAGTCAAATTTTCATTTTCTCCCTCCATGAGTCGTACCAACCAAACGACTTTAAACAATAAAATGGACATTGCATGAGAGACTATTCTCTCATTTTTTAAAGCTATTATCTTTTTTTTAGGTTAAATAACTGAAATATCGTATGTAAATTCAAATTTTATGAGTTGTTAAGTTAATTCAATGAATTTTTTTCTTGTGTGAGTGCAAGCTAATGATGGTCTCTAACTACGTGTTAGTGGAAATGTAAACCTCTAAAAACATCAATTGTTAACTTGGAGGGATTATTCAAGGTACTTTTACAATGAATTTGAATATGGTGTAAAAATATGAAACATAAGAAATCAAAATATCTTTTCAAATATACAACTTTTATTCATAGACACTATGAATAACTAGGTCAAATTTGTTTTTTTTTTTAAAGTGGTATCTTATTTTTCCAACAAAATATAAGATATATGATTTAGTTCGTACTGGTAATGATGAAATTAAGGTCAGAAAACTTGTATACTTGTAGAGAACCAATTTTTCTTGTGCTGTGTATTTTTTTAGAAATTTTGATATTAATTTTATATTTTTTTAAAATGATCAAAGTCAACATATGCTTGGAATTACAATGTCTTTTGTTTGTGCAAGATAAAAGGGTCTTAAAATGATCAAATTTATTTTATTTTATTTTTATATCATAGGTATGAGTCTCATATTGTGCCTCATATAACTCATTTAAGTAATGGTTAAGCCGATAAAAAGTTATGGCATAAATAAGAGAGGTATGTATTCTAGGTTTTTGATACATGTGAAGATAAAAATAGTAAAAAATAATAATTTAAAAAAAAATTATATATTGAAATCTGCATAGCCGACTCGATGTATGTTTATAATTTCGTCAACAACTGAATTTTGTAGCCTATAGAAAAGTAACATCAAAGACAGATGTATAGAGGGATATTCACAAAAATGGAGGTTTTTATGAATTTGCAGACTGAACCACTAGGTTTGTCATCCCAAACCTATGTCCAAGACAACCAAGTCAGCATACACATTGTCTGGCCTAAAAAATTTGAATTCAAATAAGTGTGCATGCGCTCTTGGAACGCACAAGTGTTATAGGAGCGCACACGCGCTACAAGAACACATCCATGCTCCTCTTTGTCTTGCTCTCTAACTGTCTCACACTCTCACACACACACTCTCTCTCTTCCCCCCCATGTGCCACTATCTCTCCTACATCTACCCATCTCCTACATTTACCTCTCTCTCTAACCCCCTCTTTATTTTCCTCTCTCTCCCTCTTATAGTCTCTATTACCTTACTATGCCTTTCTCTCTCTCCCCCCCACACACACTTTCTACCCCCCTACATGTCTTCCTCTCTCTCCCTTCCACACATTAAGACACTCACTCTCTACCTCCCCTCTTTGTATTCCTCTCTCTCCCTCCCACACTCTCGCACGAATACTTTCTATCCCCCCTCTATGTCTTCCTTTGTCTCCCTCCCACACTCTCACACACACATTTTCTATCCCCCCTCTATGTACTCCTCTCTCTTCCTCCCACACTTTGACACACACACTCTCTACCTCCATCCTTTTTTCTACCTCTCTCTACCTCCATCCTTTATGTCTTACTTAAATGAGTACTTATATGAACATGACCAGGGACTAGAACATGAACTAGACCTAGAGCCCCCTATCTCAATACACACCCTCTTTTTCCGCTCTTACTCTAACTCTCTCACTCTCACTATCTCCCCCCATGACTTGGATCACAACACAGAGCTAGATCTAGAGTTATGCGTTGACCTAGATATTGACATAGACCATGACATAGACACCCCATACTCTTACTCTCTAAACCCCATAATCTCACTCTCTCACTCTCTACCTCCCCTATTTTTCTACCTCTCTCTTCCTCCCACATTCTTGCACATGCACTTTATATCCCCCATTAATCTATTCATATATCTCTACCCCACTACCTCTATATCCCCCCTTCCTCTCAATCAGTCTCACTCTCTCTCCACCTCGTCCTCCCTCCCTCTTAATATCTCTCCACTCACAATCATTCTCAATATCTTTCTGCTCACCCAATCCTTGTTCATCCCCCCTCTCTTTCTTACTCTCCCCCCTGCTCACACTCACACATTATTTCTCTACCCCCCTCCTCCTTCTATCTCTCCCCCTCCATCCCACTATCTCTCCTCTCTTTCTTTCCTACATCTACCACCTCTTTCTCTATCTCCTCTACCCTTCCACCATTTCTCTCGTTATATCTCTCTACCCTCCCTTCCCTCTATCTCTCTCATTACTCTCACAATCAGTCTCACTCTCTCTCCACCCCCTCCTCCCTCTCTCTCTCCCCCTCCCTCTCACTATCTCTCCTCTCTCTATCTCATACATCTACCTCTCCCCACTTTCTCTCCCCTCCTTCCTCTCACTGTCTCTCTACTCACTCTCTTTGTCTCTCTCTCCCTCCCTCTCACACACTCAAACACTCATTGTGCATCCCCCCTATATTTCTTTCTCTTCCCCCCCCCTATCACACTCACACATTATCTCTCTACCCACCTCCTCCCTCTATCTCTCCCCCTCCCTTTCTCTATCTCTCCTCTCTTTTTCTACTACATCTACCACTGCTTTCTCTCTATCATTGTTAGTCCCACTCTCACTATATCCCCCTCCCTCTCTCTCTTCTACTCTCCCCCATGTCTCTATTTATATATCTCTTCACCCCTTTCCCTATATATCCCCCCTTACTCTCACAATCATTCTCACTCTCTCTCCACCCCTTCCTCCCTCCCTCTCTCTCGCCCCCTCCTTCACACTATCTCTTCACTCTCTCTCTCATACATCCACCCCTCCCCACTATGTATACCCCCTTCCTATCACTCTCTCTCTAACTTCTCTCTTTGTCTCTATCTCCCTCCCTATCACACTCTCAAACACTCCTTGTCCAACCCCCCTCTCTAAATTATTTCTCTTCCCCCCTCACACAATCACACATTCTCTCTCTACCCCTCTCCTCCCTTTATCTCTCCCCCTCCCTCCCATTATCTCTCATATCTTTCTCTCCTACATCTACCACATCTTCCTCTCTCTCATTGTTCTTAGTCACACTCTCACTATTTCCTCCTCCCCCTCTCTATTATGCTCTCTCCCCTTTTCCTTATTTATATTTCTCTAGCTTCCCTTTCCTCTATCTCCCCCCTTCCCCTCACACTCAGTCTCACTCTCTCTCTCCTTGTTGTTAGGATCACTCTCACTCTCTCTTTTCCTCTATCTTTCTCTCCCTCCCTGCCTCCTCCTCTTTGCCTCTAGTTCTACCTCCCTGTCTCTCTTTCCATCTAAAGGCAAGGCATGTCTCACAACATATAAAGGATACATGTTCAACAGAGAAATGTAGCCTCACCTATAAGGTGAATGTTAAGTTTTTGTTCTTCTTCCAATGTAATCTTACTTAGATGAGTACTTATATGAACATGACCATGACCTAGACCATGAAATAGATCTAGACCATCACCTATACCCCCCTATCTCTATACCCCACACTTCTTACACTCTTCCTTTGACTCTCTCACTCTCACTATCTCCCCCCATGACCTAGAACACGACATAGAGCTAAATCTAGAATTATACGTTGACCTAGATATTGACATAGACCATGACATAGACCCCCCATACTCTCACTCTCTACCTCCCTTCTTTATCTACCTCTCTCTTCCTCCCACATTCTCGCACACACACTTTCTATCCCTCATTAAGTTATCTATATCTCTCTAACCCCACCACCTCTATCTCCCCCCTTCCTCTCCCAATCAATATAACTATCTCTCCACCTCCTCCTCCTCCCTCCCTCTCACTATCTCTCCATTTAGAATCAGTCTCACTCTCTCTCCACCCCATCCTAGTCCACCGCCCCTCTCTTTCTTGCTCGTCCTCCCCCTCTCACACTCACACATTCTCTCTCTACCCTCCTAATCTCTCTATCTCTCCCCTCTATCCCACTATCTCTTCTCTCTTTCTCTCCTACATATACCACCTCTTCCTCTCTCTCCTCTACCCTCTCCCCATTTCTCTCTTTATATATTTCTACTTTCCCTTCCCTCTAACTCCCCCCTTCCTCTCACAATTAGTCTCACTCTCTCTCCACCCTTCCTCCATCCCCTTCTCTCTCCCCCTCCCTCTCACTATCTGTCTATTTTCTCACTCATACATCTACCCATCCCCATTTTCTCTCCCCCCCTTCCTCTCACTTCGTCTCTACCCGCTTTCTTTGTCTCCCTCTCCCTCTCTCTCACACACTCAAATACTCCTTGTCCATCCCCATTATATTTCTTTCTCTTCCTCCCTCTCACACTCACACATTCTATCTCTACC
>ML782751.1:911954-925092 GCA_009831015.1 Picea engelmannii | reverse complement strand
CCCCCCCCTTCCTCTCACTTCGTCTCTACCCGCTTTCTTTGTCTCCCTCTCCCTCTCTCTCACACACTCAAATACTCCTTGTCCATCCCCATTATATTTCTTTCTCTTCCTCCCTCTCACACTCACACATTCTATCTCTACCCCCCTCCTCCCTATATTTCTCTCCATCCCTCTCGCTATCTATCCTCTCTCTCTCTCCTACATCTATCACTTCTTTCTCTATCTCATTGTTAGTCTCTCTCTCATTGTATCCCCCTCCCTCTCTCTCCTTAGTCTAGGCCTCCAAATGGTGGATTGTAATCTCACTATATCTCTGCATCCAAACGGTCCTTTCAATTTGGTTTCACTGCAATATCATAATATCTAAGCCTCCAAACGATCATAATGCATATTTCAGTAGGTTCCATTCCTCCAAATATCTTTTCACCATACCCAGAGCTTGACACAGAACATGAACTATACCACCACATAGAGCTAGATCTATATTTAAACGTTGACCTAGAGTTTGATGTAGACAATGACATAGACCACCCTAGCTCCATCTAAGCCTAGGAATAATTTATACTCAATCCTTAACCCCAACTTAACTCGAGCCTTGAGTTCACTATGCATATACCTTGTGTACAACTCTTGGACTCACATCACCCACATATTGGTTCTCTAACCATTTCTCTATCCTTGAAAACACTTTCAATCCTAACCCCTTAGGAATTAGTCATCTCCATACCCCTATACAATTTTATTCATAAAAAGGTTTGGTGGATATTAAATGCTATATCCATTACATTAGGAGTGTGCACGTGCTCCTGTGACTTGAATGAATTGGTTGTTTATGATCAACAGGAACACATGCGTGTTCCTAGAACGTGCACGTTCTTTAGTGCCCATGCATTCTAGGAACACATGTGTGTTCCTACTGGGAATTTTTTGGTTCCAAGAACACCCCACCTCATCTATATCATGGTCGAGAAAAAATGTGACAGCTTCAGAAAAAGTCATCCTGGACAGACAAGTTTTACTTTTTTTAGTGTTCTTATTAGATTCATAATTATTTTTGTGTTATTGCCAGACCATTGCAGGAAAATTTGGAAGATAAATTTGTCAACTAAAATTGGAATTATTGTTTGTATGTAATTGTGTCTTCTTAGAATTGGAAGACAAATTTGTCCAAGTGCAATTGGAATTGTTGTTTGTATCTTCTTGTGTCTTCTTGGAATTGGAAGACCAATTTGTGGAAGTGTGATTGGAATTGTTGTTTTTTCTATATTCTTGTTTCTTCTTGGACTTAGAATACAAATTTGTCCAAGTGCAATTGAAATTGTTGTTTGTATATTCTTGTGTCTTCTTGGAATTAGAAGAAAAATTTGTCCAAGTGCAATTGGAATCGGAATTATTAGATGTGTCTTCTTTTGTAATACAAAAACAAATTTATCCACTTGGTTGTGTCTTATTACATAATACAAAGACAAATTTTTGGTGGGTGTTTGGAAGCCAATTATTATATTTAAACATGGGGAACCAACGTATTCGAGAAAGAAAGTCCTCGAGAAAAAAGAAACCAATTGAAAAGGTAGAAGAAGAAAGAGAAAAAACAAAGTTACGTATGTCAGAGTGTAGGATTTCATATGAGGGAAATCCAATTTCTAGCGCAATAGATGCCGCTAATATTTCTCCTCATCAACAGAAGGAAAGAACAAGGGTTCATTAGAGAGAAATCCAAACAATATCTCATCAAGACAACTTTTTGTGGATGAACAAAAGATGGAGGATTTTCCTAGAGTTGATTATACAATGTATTAAATTAGAGAAGAAGCGGGTGCACAGCATTGAGGTGAAGAAGGTCCTATGGTAGAATATCTTGTTGGATAGTCAAATGTGCACTCTCCTCCCACAGTTGATTTGTCAGTGATTGAGGGGGAAATAACTGCAACATTGTTAACTCCACAACACGGAGGTGAAGAGTCCTAGAATAGGGGTTCATCATCCCTACCTAGATTGAGCATTGCCTAGTGAAGAAATCATAAATGAATTCAGGTCGATGAAAGTGGTATAGCATCACTTGAAGGTAAGTTACCTAACCGTCCTATTCATTATCACTAATATAAAATCATTCAAGAATATTTTGAACCAAAATCGATGATGCTAAATGTCAATTATTTTTATCTTTGTTAAAATATAGATGTTTGACTTTTGTTAGGAGAATTTTAGGCATCAAAACGGTCAGAAGTGTAGAAACAAGTCATCATATAGTACGAAACATTGTAGATGGTTTTTAAAGAATTGGTAAGAAGTCTCGTTCTAAAGACTGCAATGCAACCCAATGTGTCTTGTCCTAGTCAATTGTTAGCAAGATTACAAGAAAATATCGTTTGCTACAACAAACCTCTCACCTCTTGAAATGCAATGTCAAAACCATTAGAAAGTATTCACATAGATGAGACAAACTTGACATAGGTTCCCCAACATATTTACAGGCCTTCACTAGAAGGCTACATTGTTCTGACATGAATTTAATTGGAGTGGTTAAGGGAGTAATTCAGGATTTCCGGCATGATAACAGAAGGGCCTCTTCCAACGAAAAAGATGTACTAAAATTGAGAAGGGGATATTGGGACCATGAACCCCATATTAAAAACTATCTTGAAATTACACAGACAAAATTGTATGAGATATTCGAAATTGTACATAGTGCACTTAACTTAGACCAAATATCTTTCCATAAAAGTAAGACTTGGTATGTTCGAATAAACACAATTCGTAACATGTGTTGTTTTAGATATCACATTGAGTATGGTTATTATTATGACACACACACACACACACACACACATATATATATATATATACAGATTTATTTTTTTCTTTGTTTTGCACCACACCCTTTTGTAGGAATGCACAATTATATTTCCACCATCGTCATCTAGGAACTTTATTGACAACATCTTGTGTACAAGGCCATAGGGTTTTACATTTTATCAAAATGTATGCTTATATTGGACATGCACCAGGTGCAGTGGAATGACATTACTAAGAATGTGCATCCATGTAATCCATGAGTATCAATTGAGGAGGAAGGAGATTGCCTTGCAAAACTTTAAATATGTGACATATTATATTGATGGAGGATAGGAAAGAAAAAAGATACAATTGGTTACTTCCCAAGTATGAGTTCTTGACTTCATGAAAGACTTCATTGAAAAGACACAACATTATGTTTAGCATGTCCATGTGGCTCGATGGAAGGGAGAGCATTTTAGAAAATGCAGAGAGACATTTCCTATTGGTACTGTGTTGATTTTACTGAGAAATACACCCTTCAACCGAAAAATGATATTCAAATCCAATATTATCACTTAGAGCAAGTCAATATAATGGTACATATCACATACAAGCATGGACTAGATAGTGATGAAAAAAACAAAGTTATATTGAAATAGTATCACTTCTACATAAGTGATGATTGATGCCATGACTTAGCCTATGTACAACATTGTTTTCAGTTGTTCTACAATCACCTTAAGGAGAAGAACATACAAATGGATCAACATTGGATTTGGTCAGATGGTTGTGCAGGTTAGTTAAACAATGATCGTGTATTTCAATGGTTTTGTATGTTGCACAAAAAACTAAAGGTAACACAAATTTGGAACTATTTTGAATCTAGACACGGGAAAGGGGACTAATATGAAGCAGGTGCATGCATAAAAAGAGAATTATGTAGGAAATAAATGAAGTTCACTACTAAATCCCTCATTCGAGATTAAAAATCCATTGTTGAATGGTGTTGTTTAGTAATGGGAGAGGGAACACGAACCTGTGAAGACTAATCACACAAGAAAGGACATGTACATAGATATTTTTGGGAGGTGGTCGATGTAGATCAATCACAGTGGTATGAATGAAAAAAAATACAGGGCACTCATGGATTCCATTAAGTTAGAATATCAAAAAATGTAATAGTTGAAATATGGAAGAGAAAACTCTCTCTCTTATGTGGTCCATGTAGTAGTAATGAATGAGATGATTGTGAATCAAAAGACTGGGTTGATATATGGGATAGTGTATCACTCTCCATTGTTAAACGTATAACTATGGAATTATCCCAATTGGAGGAGGACCAATGACGTATTTCAACAGATTATGATCATGTCTAGTATCTCATACTATCAGGTTCATTGAATCCTTCTATTAAATTTTGAATAACTAGAATGAATGTGTTATGCTTTGGTCACTTAGTGGACTCACATTTTGGCACTCCATTTTTTGCAGGGAACATATACGCAGTGGTTTCCCCAAGAGATAATGAATGAGGCATTGATTATTGGTTGGAACGATGCTTAGAGGGAAAGTAGACCCTTATGCGATCAGTAATAGACTTTGAAGGAATTGAATTTCCAATAGGGTCGATGGTTATTAAAGGAGAATATATGACATGGGATGAAACAACATGAAATAAACGTGGTTATGTATTTCAATATTATAAACTAGGTCAAGTTGTATACCACTTTACAAACTTGGTTATTTCTACAAACCTCCAACTACAAACAATGCCAAGTAAGAACTCATCATAGGTATGATACTTCTTGCTTTACTCTGAGCATGAGAAGTTTATGGAAACTATGAGTATTAGAAGTGATTCCAATGGTCTACTTGAATGACCATATATGTATCTAAAATGAATAATTTTGGCTTCATTTTAATTGTTGTTAAAATATTTGTAATGTTGTTAAAATATACCAATTCTATGCCTTTCTTTGCCATGCCTTGCCTCACCTTTCCTTTCCTTCACTTGACTTTCGATGCCTTGCCTTGCCATGCCTTCACTTTTCTTTCTTTCACTTTACTTGCCATGCATTTCCTTCACTTTCCATTCCTTGCCTTGCCTTGCCTTTCCATTCCTTCACTTTCCTTGCCATGCCTTCACTTGCCTTTCCATGCCTTTCCTTATCATGCCTTTCCATGCCTTCACTTGCATTTGTTTCACTTTACTTGACATGACTTTCCTTCACTTTCCATGTCTTTCCTTTACTTTCCTTTCCTTTCCTTGCCTTGCTTTTCTTTCACTTTCCTTGCCTTGCCTTTCCTTCACTTGTCATTCCTTCACTTGCCTTGCCATGTCTTTCCTTCACTTTCCATGCCCTGCCTTCACTTGCTTTACCTTGCCTTGCCTTGCCTTTAGTTTCCTTGTCTTTGCTTCACTTTCATTTCCATTCCTTTCCTTCACTTGCATTTCCTTACCATGCCTTGCCTTTCCTTTCCTTCACTTTCCATGCTTTTCCTTGCCTTCACTTGCCTTTCCATTCCTTTTCTTCACTTTCCATGTCTTTCCTTCACTTTCCTTGCATTGCCTTGCATTGCCTTCACTTGCGTTGACATATCAATTTCCATGCCAAGACTTTCCTTCAATTTCCTTATCACTTTCCATGCCTTGTCTTCACTTTCCTTGCCTTGACATGCCTTTCCTAAAAATATGTAATAAGCATTGATAAATACCTTAGTGCCGAAGATACTCCAAGATACGATTTTTCAGTGGAAAAAAATGACAACAGAGGGCCCCCCAGTTGAAACTCGATGCTCCAGATCCAATGCATATAATGGTTCTCCCATATGAGTCTCATTTTGAGTTTTATCACGAGTTGCAACTTGTCTCTTCAAGCCATTCATGAACATGTGGCCAATTTGGTCTCGGGCATAAAATTATAATCAAATGGCATAATGGAGTTTAGGAAGCTCCCACAAGTCTATTTGGCCAAGGACCATGCAACTACACTACCCACAAATTCCCAACACAATTTTCTTGAAAATTGACCTCCTCTTCTAAAATTACAATATGCCTCATTGACCAAAACCCTAGTGTCGAAGATACTCCAAGATACGGTTTTCCAGTGGACAAAATGACAATAGACAAGACCCCCTAGTTGAAACCTGGTGCTATGGATCCAATGCAACTGATAATTCTCCCATATGAGTACCAGTTTGAGTTCTATCGCGAGTTGTAACTCACCTCTTCAAGTCATTCAAGGACGTGGCCAATCTAGTCTAGGGGCATAAAATCCAAACCAAGAGGCATACCAGAGTTTTGTAGGCTACCACAAATCTATTTGTCCAAGGACCATGTGACTACACTTGTAATGATCCCAAGCCATTATTCAAGGATCATCACGGTTTTGGGTGTCTATTAAAACTTTTACTGGTTGTGGTATTTCGTCAAACACTTTGTTGATCTACTTGTTTACATGTGTTTACTTCTTGAATGGCCTCTTGATTTCGGCTTTAGGGTTTACTGATGTGTTATATATGTGTATTACAGCTATAAAAAAGAATAGACAACCATGGAACATACCTCAACCATATGCAATGTGATAGACAAGCAAAAACATCTCAAATATGCTTTAATTCATAAGATAGAAGAACCTGCTACAATGGAGATGCCAATTTGGAATGCTCAATAGATGGCTATGAAAATAGATAATAGAGCTGCTACAAAAAACTCCCGATAATACAAAATAAGCCTCCAAAATTTGGATAAGAGATGAGGACCAATGCCAAGTAGATCTGGGCCAAGTGCCAAACCCCCACTGGAAGATGCCACGTCCTGCTAGAATGTTGAAGCTCCTCAACAATTCAGCCCCGGTGCCAAAGATGTCCAATCACCTCAAGAAAGATGCCAAATAGTAGATCGGGTGATGGAAAGAACAACCCAGGTGCCCGAATCTCCAAAATACCTCTCACACACTGTAGATCTGAAACTCTCCACTGAATGGTGCGCCCCCCTAGATGCTTAAAACCCTAGATAATTCGGCCAAGGTGAATGAGCCCTCTAAAGCTCCTGAAACTCTCCAAAATGATAGATCAGGACCTTGCAATGAAAACTCACGTGCTCAAATCATCAAAATACCTGCTACATCCTTAGATCTAGCTACCCTCCAAATAATGGTGTGCCCTTCTCTTGGGAAATCGTCCCACTGTGAATACAAATAATCCTGCCACTGAAATGCCTCCGGAAACCACCAAGAATGATGCTAGGACACTTGCAAGGAAAACATAAATACCTGGAATTCCTGAAATCACTTCTCCTCATCTAGGATGAATCCTCCCTTAATGAATAGTGCGCCCCTCTTGCTGGAAACCCCCAATTGGTGTGCCCTCTCTCTATCTGCACAAGTAACTGATGTGGAATCCTCCTGCAATTGAGTAGATCTAGAACTAGAATGGTGTGGGAGTGTATTGAATCTCCAAGACCAAGCTTGGGACAAGGTAGGTGGAATATTTCACCACCGAATCATCCTCTAGGGTTTGTTAAGTCAAAACCCTCAAAACCCCCAATGTTGGGCTCACTAGCTAGAAGCCAAATATCAAAACAAGATCATACATGAATCATGAGTAGAGGCCCTTGCCTTCCTTTTATACTTTTTGTCTCACCTTGTCCCTCCAAAGTGACTTTCATTTTATTAATATTTAATTAATTAATTAAATCACTTTAATTAATTAATTAACCTTTTTACCAGTGAAAATCTCCTTATCTCTCCTTGTGGCTTCCCTAGCCACTGAAAGTCACTTATAGCCATCCCATCCTGTAGTGTTTCTCCTCTCGATTCCAATGAGCTATTACACTGAGAGGTTCCTCCAAGTAATGTGCCCAAAATGACCTCTTCAGTGATCACAATTAACTTATAGCTCAAAATAGTCAAAATCATGGAAATCGTCGGAATTCAACGAAACCAAAGCCAACTTATGCAGAATGGCTCATAATGATGGAATATGATGATCAATGCAAGATGGACCCCACAATGCCTCTCAAATACCCCTCTACTCACTATAACTTCCATCTGGCTACTCTGGTCATCATAAATCTATGCACTGTGATGATGTCCCAAAGTGGGGACATTACAATCCTCCCTGCTAGAAAATTGTTTGTCCTCAAGAAATAATCGAATCCCCTAAAGTATAATGCTAGGATTACATGTCCACCTGTGGGTTACATAGTGGAACCCATCCAAAGATGAACAATCTCACATGTTTCCCCCTAGGTCCCATATCAAGTCATGAATTGCTAGCCCCTAGGATGCATAATCCTGAAATACACCAACTCTGTGAATCTCATGTACCTGACACATGGCCTCATCCTGGAGTGAATCCATCCTCCCAATCTCTACCAATATCCACACGGCCTCCATCAACTGCACATGCTGATGCCCGACTGAGGTGATGCAAGACCTCCATGAGGCACCCGCAAGCGATGCGCTCCTCTCAACACTGAAGCTCAATGGAAAGTTAGAATAACTTTCCCCTTCAATGGTCCACTCTCCCCTATCATTCAATGAATTGCTCAATGTTGCAATCCCTAGGTCCCATGCTAACCTCTGTCGAAGATACTCATGTTGAAACTGCACTACTTTGACCATGACTGTTTGCCCCCTGCATACATACTAGATCCTCCTCTCCTGGATCCAAAAATGTTATCTGTAAAGGAATATCTATAGAAGAAGTACCTATCCAAACATCTCCATGCCCTATCAGGATGATCAAGCGGAAGAAAAGGTCTCTCCCCATAGGACAAGTACCTGCAGACCCACTCCAAACCAAACCACGGTGGAGTGTGTGGCTCTCTGGTGCAACCTGGGTCAACATGAACATCGTGCTAACAAAATGGACTCGTGGGTCCCATGGAAAACTTGGAATTTTATCACTTCCAATATCCTCTAACTGCTCCTATGTGAGACTGATCACTGTTGGAAACCCTATGTGCTCATCTTCTACCACCTGGCCCATGATGCTCTCTCTCACAAACCAAGTCTCAACTGGCTGCCTATGATGATCCCTCTCTCTCCGGATGGATTCCGTAAAGGTACTCATGTCAGGTGGCCTCAGCCTAGGCACTCTCCATTCCCTTAGCCACTATCTATATCTCCTCATGCAACTGTTGATCTGGTGAAGGTGCTCAATCATAACTATGGGTTGCTGCAAAAGAGTGAAATATGCATACTCCCCTAAGTATGTCTCCTCCCTGAAAGGCACTATACCCCTCTGAATGTCACCATACATCTCAGCATGACTCTGTGAACTATCCCCCATTACTGTATTCTCTGGCATACCCATGTCGTCTCTTGTAGACTCATGTTGCATCATAGATCTAGGGTGTGTTGCTGGATCAACCTCTACATGGAGATCAACTGCTCTCGTAACACAAATGGAAGTGTCCTCCATCAATTGGTGCTCCTCTGCTAGACCACCAACATCCTCTAACCATGTGATTGACTGATACATCTGAGTGTCCACTAAGATAGATGAAGTGGATCTCTGATGGATCTCCTCAGGAGACTCATATGTCCTAGACTCTCATTCTTGAAGGGCGGTATGTGTTCCTTTCAAGAATCCTCGAGTGCTCTCCAACTCTTGAGTCAGTCAGTCGATCTCCAACTCCTGCTCCCTCAAAGCCTCATGATACATCTCACCAACCCTCAATAGATAATCCTTGTCTCTCAACAACTATTGGTAGTCAGTCCTCATCACAGATACTCTCTCCCTGAGAGTATGAAAATCATCCATGGCAATTCCCTCATCTGAACTACCATGTGACATTGATGCTCTCCAGCAGTAATTTTCCATCACTGCATGCATGTCATCAATACGTCTAGTTGTTTCCATGATCATATCCTCACTGACTCTCAGTTATGATGCTAAGTGGTGTGGCTCCTGATCATGTTCATGTTGAGGTGCCACCTCATATCCCTCACTGCTGCTGTCACTCATGCTAGTGTCAACTCTAGAGTCCCCAAAAACACTCTCTACATAAGATAACATGCTAAAATTCCCATTGCCTACTGTGTTTTTGGGTTCTCCTGTATTCCATTGCACCCCATCACTAGATGTTATCTCCCCTTGAATCACATTGTACCCTATATGAGAAGTTGTATCCTCATATGCACTCAACTTGATACTATCTTCTGCGCCTGGATCCCATATAGTTGTGTTTAGACACATGCTATGGTCATCCTGAATACTAAAGAGTGCATCCTCATCAATGCAAGTTGATCCTGGAAGTAAGTGCTCCATCAACCTGTTTACATCCACAATCTGCTCAACTAATGGAGTCTCCAAAAAATGTGACTCGACCTCCTCTGGCTTATCTGTATGTGTAAGGTCCACTATTTGTACTCCTTGTATCTCCTCCTGGATCTATGGGTGTACCTGTACATGGTGTGCATCCCTCACACTAGGCTCATCCATCATACTTGACGTGTCACTGATCTCCTCATGTGACGTGGCTATCATGGGTGTTTGAATAGGTGACATATCTATCACAGCCCCCATAGGAAGCTCATCATATCTAGGTGCTAACACGTGTGACTCCTCACTAGTTTCACCACTCTGCTGAGACGTAAGGTCATCAATGGTATGTGATATGTCTGTTGATACATTGGTGCTATCGTCTTGTCCATCCAGCTGCCTATCCACTACACAAGGGTCATCATCCTCCTCAAGCGTGCAAGCATCCATAGCCTCTGTGCAAGAGTCATCATTGCTATCCTCTGAGGTAGAGTCACTATCACTAGCCTTTGTACAAGAGTCACTGTCATCATCAGACTACTCCAAATCCTCATCATCACTATCATAGTGTACCTCAATGATATGCTTCTTACCCTTACCCCTACACCTATGATCTGGTTCCCAAGGCACCTTGCAACTATAGCAAAGTTGCGTGCTCCTAATGGGTGTGGGGTTTCTCTGTGCTTCCCTCCATCTAGCTACTCTGGCTCTGCTTCCCTCTACTATGTTAGTCCAATATGTCACCTCATCTTCTCTCCAACTGGGTTTTTTCATGGATATAAACTTTTGGAGCGTTATTAGAGGCCCAAGTCTCTCACAAAGTGCATGATATTCTCTTTCATAACTCACAACTATTCCAACAAAATCTGTAGACCCCATATTTCCTTATGGAAGATCCCTCAGGCTGGTAGGAGTCTAAGCTTTGATACCACTGTAATGATCCCAAGCCATTATGCAAGGATTATCACAGTTTTGGGTGTCTGTTAAAACTTTTACTGGTTGTGGTATTTCATCAAACACTTTGTTGATCTACTTGTTTACATGTGTTTACATCTTGAATGGCCTCTTGATTTTGGCCTTATGGTTTAATAATGTGTTATATATGTGTATTGCAGCTATAAACAAGAATAGACAACCATGGAACATACCTCAACCATATGCAATATGATAGACAAGACAAAACATCTCAAATATGTTTTAATTCATAAGATAAAAGAACTTGCTACAATGGAGATGTCGATCTGGAATGCTCAATAGATGGCTATGAAAATAGATAATAGAGATGCTACAAAAATCTCCCAATAATACAAAATAAGCCTCCAAAGGCTAGATAAGAGATGAGTAAACCCCCACTGGAAGATGCCATGTCCTGCTAGAATGTTGAAGCTCCTCAACAATTCGGCCTCGGTGCCAAAGATGTCCAATCACCTCAAGAAAGATGCCAAATAGTAGATCGAGTGATGGCAAGAACAACCCAGGTGCCCAAATCTCCAAGATACCTCTCACACACTCTAGATCTGAAATCCTCCATTGAATGGTGTGCCCCCCTAGATGCCTGAAACCCTATATAATTCGGCCAAGGTGAATGAGCCCTCCAAACCTCCTAAAACTCTCCAAAATGATAAATTGGGACGTTGCAATGAAAACCCACGTGCTCAAATCATCAAAATACCTGCTAGATCCTTAGATCTAGCTACCCTCCAAATAATGGTGCACCCTCCTCTTGGGAAATCGTCCCACTGTCAATAAAAATAATCATGCCACTGAAATACCTCCGGAAACCACAAAGAATGATGCTAGGACACCTGCAAGGAAAAATCAATACCTGGAATTCCTGAAATCACTTATCCTCGGCTAGGACGAATCCTCCCTCAATGAATGGTGCGCCCCCCTTGCTGGAAACCCCCAACTGGTGCACCCTCTCTCTATCTGCACAAGTAACCGATGTGGAATCCTCCTACAACTGAGTAGATCTAGAACTAGAATGGTGTGGGAGCGTATTGCATCGCCGAGACCAAGCTTGGGACAAGGTAGGTGGAATCTTTCACCACCGAATCGTCCTCTAGGGTTTGTTAAGTCAAAACCCTCAAAACCCCCAATGTTGGGCTCACTAGCTAGAAGCCAGATATCAAAACAAGATCATACATGAATCATGAGTAGAGGCCCTTGCCTTCCTTTTATACTCTTTGGCTGACCTTGTCCCTCCAAAGTGACTTTTGTTTTATTAATTTTTAATTAATTAATTAAATCACTTTAATTAATTAATTAACCTTTTTACCTCTGAAAATCTCCTTATCTCTCCTTGTGGCTTCCCTGGCCACTGAAAGTCACTTCTAGTCATCCCATCCTATAGTGTTTCTCCTCCCGATTCCAATGAGCTATTACACTGAGAGGTTCCTCCAAGTAATGTGCCCAAAATGACCTCTTCAGTTATCACAATTAACTTATAGCTCAAAATAGTCAAAATCATGGAAATCGTCGGAATGCAATGAAACCAAAGTCAACCTATGCGGAATGGATCATAATGATGGAATATGATGATCAATGCAATATGGACCCCAGAATGCCTCTCAAATACCCCTGTACTCGCTATAACATCCATCTGGCTACTCTGGTCATCATAAATCTCTGCACTGTGATGATGTCCCAAAGTGGGGACATTACAACACTACCCACAAATTCTCAACGCATTGTTCTTGAAAATCGACCCCCTCTTCAAAAATTGCACTCTACCTCATTGAACAAAACCCTAGTGTCAGAGATACTCCAAGATATGGTTTTCTGGTGGACAAAATGATATCGGAGGGTCCCCCTTATGTGAAAATCGATGCTCTGGATCCAATGCAACTGACGGTTCGCCCATCTGAGTGTGGGTTTGAGTTTTATCATGATTTTCAACTACCCTCTTCAAGCCATTCAACGACATGTGGTCAATTTGGTCCGAGGGCATAAAATTCAAACCGAGCGGCGTAATAGAGTTTCGTAAGCTCCCACAAGTCTATTTGGCCAAGGACCACATGACTACACTACCCATGAATGCCTGACATAGTGTTATTGAAAATCAACCTCCTCTTCAAAAATTGCACTA
>ML782751.1:832091-872939 GCA_009831015.1 Picea engelmannii | reverse complement strand
TATATATATATATATATATATCATTTTACATGTATTTATTTATATTTATTTTTAAATAATTTCACTATATTTATTAATTTATATTTTAAAAAAATATATCTTCTTACATTTATTTATCCATATGTTTTATTTTGATAATATATATAATAAATAAAAATCAATTTATATTAATATATTTTTTGTTTGTTTGTTAATTGGTCCAGATTTTCTTGGCATCCGTCAAAATCACTCAAATCACTCGGGGATCGCACCCGGCCTCAGCCACATCAACCCTTAACATGGTTGGATTTTTCGTCCCCACAGGTTTCGAACATGTGACTTTTCAATACGGAGTGGCTTAACAACACACTCCATCACCGATTGTCCTACACCTCGGGGACTTAAAATTTGAAGAACATGGGGGTGGGCTTTGATCCACTTATGTGTGCACGGGTCACGATACTATTTAATATGGTATCTCTGGGTGCAACCACATGTTAAACCACTACCTCAAGGTATACCTTGCCCAATCCAATCCCTTTGGACAACTTATATTAATATTTATTAATATAAAACAATATTTTTATATAAATATCATATTTATAATATTTTCATTTATATATAAATCTATTATTTTTTTTTTGTTTTTATATAATAATGTAAATATTACCACATAAAAAATATTTTAATATCTATATTTAATTAGACTTAATACAATAGTATTAATATCATATAAAAATTTGAAAAAACTCTAATATAAAAAAATAAATTTATATAATCTCCCTATTTATTAACTAATTCATTTATTAACAAACTAACAAACTAAGTCATTTAAACTAAGTCATTTATTAATAAAGATGAAAGATTTCTCACATTAATGATTAATGATCATGGTGAGTGCATTTTATAATAACTGGCTACTGAGTAATCCTGCTCAAGCATACTGTATTGATGAAACTTGCGTTTGAAAGTAAAAACATAAGGCTACTTCAGTGAACTTAACCACTCATATATTATAATACTAATATAGCATAAAAATAATTTGTTATTGTATAAATAAGTGGTGTATGTTATGTCAAGTAGATTTTGAAATAATTGATGATGATGATTAATGTTCATTAAAACAAATCAGTGTAAATATGTTAAAAGATGGGAATATAAGAGGATTATTATTTAAAATACTATGATTCTAAATATTGAAACATCAACAATATGTTAACTAGGGGCTAGTTTCATAGTTTTAAAAGAAATCAACTTCTCAAAAATTAACAAGATTTATTTAGATTTATTTACTAGATGGCAATTTATAACGACCGCTAGTTGAGAAAATTATCTATTTATTCAAGATGTCAAACCATAAGTTTCCTTAAAAATGCATCAATTCTTACCATTAACATATTTATTAACTTGTTAACTTGAACACATTAACATGAAACTAACCCATAAAATTCAAATGACAAGTTCACTAAAAGGCATAATTAAAATGCACGTTGAGATTTTCACTAACCATCAATATTGAATAAATAATACTTGACGGTTGCTTAACATAATTGTACATCCAAAAGGGAATTTTAATGATTAGCAATCAAAAATTTAAATTAAAATGCATCAAATTTTACCATTAACATATTTATTATCTTATTAGTTCCAAATAATTCAAATGACAAGCTAACTAAGATACATAATTAAAGTATAAATTGAGTTTTGCACTAACCATCAAAAATGAATAAATAATAGTTGATGGTTGCATAACATAGTTGTACATCCAAAGGAAATTGTAATGATAAACAATTTTATTCTTAGTGATTCATGTGTTTGTGAAATGACTAATGTTATTGGTTCATAGATTTGTGAAATGTCTCATGTTGTCTATTAATTCCATAGGATTTATATGTGAACAAACCATATATATAATAAAACATAAGGTTTATTTATGCAAATGCACATGGATACCATGAAAAATATCATTTAAAAATATAATAAAATAAAAAATATTGATATTACATTTATATTTGGAATGTTATTTACAAAATAACATTAATTATGATGTCATGTAAAATATTATTTAAAAGTGTAATAAAATGAAAAACATTATTATTACATTTATACTTAGGAATATTATTTACAAAATGTCACTCATAAAAAATATCTTTTAAAAATATAATAAAATAATAAACATTGTTATTACCATTATAGTTAGAGTGTTATTTACAAAATGTCACTAGTGATGTTGCCATGAAAAATATCTTTTAAAAATATAATAAAATAGAAAACATTGCTATTACATTTCATTTATAATTGAAGTGCTAATTATTATGAGCAAAACATCCATCTCTTTATTATGAACAAAACATTCATCTCCAATTAAAGTTGTCATCTCTTTATAGTTTAGCATTGTTTCATTTCTAATTAAATTTTTTCTAAATAAATTTTCTCTGAGTAATAAAATCAAGTTTTTTCATCTCCAATTAAAATGGTCATCTCTTTATAATTTAGCATTTTCATTTCTAATTAAGTTTTCTCTAAGTAATAAAATCAAGTTTTTTCTAAGTAATAAACTTACTTTGGTATAATATAATGCCCCTCCACATGTGCTTCCTTATATAGAACTTTCTTAAATATGAAATCCTATAATCATTACACGGGACTAACAAGAGAAATCGTATATCGAGCATGGTGGCGAGTGCTTGTACAGAATGGACAACTATGACGACAAGTGTGCCCAGAATGGGCAGGCAAGAGTCTTATTTTTTTAAAATAATGAACCCATAACACCTCAATTGTCCTGGCACTGGAATCTATGTTAATATGAAATTGATGATATTAATGCTTTGTACGTTAGTGTGAAGAAACTATATACACAATATTTGACAAGACCAACCTCATCTATATAGAGCTTGGTTTTGTGAACTAGTTACATTTAATTACGTAGAAAGACTTATATTTATTGGAAATGAGTATAATTAATAGTTTTTTAATTTAAAATATTTATGCCAAAATGCGTACATCTATTGATAATGGGCATATTTAATATGTTTTTAGTACTTAATCAGTTTTGTATAGACAAGATTAAATATTGTTGGAATATTCTTAGTCATCCTAATAAATCAATGATTGTGATTTCAACCACTAACTTCCTCACTACTATTATAAAGACATTTGTTTACATGTTTATTTTTTTACTTTTACTTAATCATATTTAAAATTTACTATGATGGTTAGGTGATTGCCACCTCTAAGTGATTAACCTTTCATTTTCTAAAGAGCCCAAGTTTACCAGCCACGATTTTTACTCCAATTATTATTTACTATTATTTACTGGGCGAGATTTTCTCAGCGTTCACCAACCACTAGTCACTTGTGGCTATGCTAGTGATTTGATGGTTAACAATTAAAGATGCAATCATATACAATCATAGATTAATATCTGTACAAGCCATGTTTGAATGATTAACCTACCCTACCTCACACTCCTAACAACGATAAAGTGTAGCTGTCATATTGGCCTGGTTCCTTTGCCCATGGACTAACTTCCTCAATTGATCATTCCATCTTCTGTGATTCCGAGACACAGACAATCTACTCAAAAAAAAACTAAAGTGGATCCAAGAGATAATTTCGCAAGGCCTACAGTGAATCGTGCATTCTCAGGCGTGCCTCCATTGGAGAAGGGCAACTATTTTTTAGCCAAGCACGTAGCGTCGGCCTAACGAATCTCATAACCAAGGGCCGGGAAAATTCAAGGGCTGCTAATGCCCATCTAAACTCACAGCTTGAAAAATAATATTCTTAGACCCATCTAAATCCTAATATGAACGCAATTATAGCTTATATGATGTGCATATAGAAATTCCAATGCTAAGGTTGCATATTAGATGTGTATTAAATCCATTGTTTAGATTAAACACTGTTACTATCACATGGACATAGAAAGGGCGAACCCGCTATAGAATGCACAGTTTCCTTAATAAACGTGTTTTCTCTATTAGGTGTGCTGGAGATATGTTTATGTCTCTTTTATACTTTTATAGTAAGCTTGGGACAAGATTGTGAATCAGATCGATGGATTGCATGGACTTCTGTGTTCATGGAGTTGTAATCAATTTTGAGTTATAAATGTAATAGAGACGTAAAAGATTAAGTTTGTGAAACATTGAAACAGAGTTTAGTTTTCATCTACGACTAGCTAGTTTAGTTTTCATCTACGACTATCGTGGTTTAGTTTCCATCTCCATTAGTTGTTGATATAAATAGAATGTTTTTATTTAATTTGATTGTTTTGATGTAATTTGATTAAATTTACAAATTTACTTAAATATATTTGATGTGTATGTTAATGGAATTTGATAAATATGTTAATTTGTGAATTTATTATTGATGTGTATGTTGATTTGTGCAGTGAATTCCATTAATGGAGGCACACAAATTCACTAAGCTGGGAGTTTTATTAGTGGTAAGCCAAGTGGTAAGTAGGGTTTTTTTTAACTACGTTGGGAGTTTTACCAGTCATAAGTTTTTCGACGTTCACCAGTGAGTTAACGGCTGTGCTAGTTGTGCTAGTTATGCCAACATCATATATATAGAGCTTGACTTTGTGTTTACATTTGATAATGTTCATGTCATATAAATTTAAATTTTTAATGTTATTATTGACTTCATAAATTAATTATGTTCATATCATATAAATTTAAATTTTTAATGTTTTTATTGACTTCATAAATTAAGTTGTCATTTCATACAAATTGTTAAACATTATTGTTATGTCGAAAGACATATACCTATTGAAGATGAGCACAATTAATCATCTTTTAATTTAAAATTCTAATTTGATGGTTAACAATTGAAGATGCTGGCATATTCTTAGTCATCCTTCCAAATCAATGAATGTGATTCACTCTTCATAATTTTCTTGTATTTTTGAATGCATCAATTAACCTGTTTACTTTTTAACATTTACCTAATCATATTAAGAAATTCAGCATTCACCAACCACTTTACGATAATTACATTAATAAAGCATAGACCTGCAACATGTACTAATTTAGGATCACGTGCACTCCCATATTATAGAATCACCTATCCATAAGTGTTAGTAGCATAAGTTTGACAATTTATTATTTTTCTGAGGCGGCATCTATTCCACCAAATTACCAAATAAGATTAAACAAGTGGACAAGGACTTCAATACACAATGTTATCTATGACAAAGTTTATTCAATAAACAATGTTATCTATGATAAAGTTTATTCATAACAAAGTTTACTAATTATGTGGTTAACATTAATATTGAATAGACAATTTTATCTATAACAAAATTTATTAATTATGTAGTTACTATTAAATATTAAAAAGGTGGAGTACAAAATAAAACTTTAAATATATTAATCAATTAAAAATAAAAATAAAAACATATATTTTTACTATATCAAAAAATATATATTTAACTTTTTAAATTAAACATTAAATTTTATGTACAAATTTAAAGTAAAAACCAAATTAATATCAAATCAAGACAAACTCATCAATATATAGTTCTTTAATACTAATAAAAATAATTAATATGTAATTGATTTAGTTAAAACCTAAAAGTTATAAAGAGAGAACACTATTGATTGTAAATTTAGTTGAAAATAATATTAATACAATATAAAGTAATTAATATATTTTGATAAAGATAACCAAAGGAGTTAACATAATTAATTTAATTAAAAATAATATTAAATTTGTAATTAAAAATGGTTAATATATATTGATAAAGGTACAATAAACATCTCATTTAACTTAAGATCTTATTTAACTTGATTTTTAAAATTTAATTTATACTTAATCTTTTTGAAATTTTGTCATTTCTATGTAAAAATAATTAACATATTAGATATCATTTCCTGCGTAGTGTCATTCATTAATTTATGACCAATATCTATGAGTATTAGTCGCAACTCACCATTAATTCTCATGATTTGAATAGTTCACTTTGCACTCATTGCATCGGGTGATGCTCATAGGGGTGAAGAAATGGGATTGAAACCAGCGA
The DNA here is from genome assembly GCA_009831015.1 of Picea engelmannii. Lineage (NCBI taxonomy): Eukaryota > Viridiplantae > Streptophyta > Pinopsida > Pinales > Pinaceae > Picea > Picea engelmannii. The sequence continues at coordinate 866,926 of ML782751.1, read as the reverse complement.
AATGAATTGTAGAGCATCAATCATCACTTATGGGGCTTGCACCCGGTAACCAAGACTTCCCAAGTGGTCACCCATCGCAAGACACCTTTGGATCAAGTGCACTTAATAGTGGAGTTTTCCCCACAATCAAGCCCACTTAGCTTGCCACCCCATTTCCAAAACCTTAGCAAGTATTGCTCCTTATGAACTATCTAGTGAGAGCTCCCTTCACTCTTATTATTTAAGCATAGAGGGGCTTCCGCAGTGAAACATATTAGATATCATTTTCGGGATTAACTGCGTAGTGTAAGTCATTAATCTATGACCCATATCCATTAGTATTAGATGCAACTGACCAATAATTCTCATGATTTGAATAGTCCACATACCACTCATTGCATCAAGTGATGTTCACATGGGTGAAGAAATGGGATTGAAACCAGCGAAATGAATCGCATAACATCAATCATCACTTCTAGAGATTGCACCCGATAACCAGGACTTCCTATGTGCTCACCCATACCAAGACACCTCTGGCTCAAGCGCGCGTAACTGTGGAGTTTTCTCCACAATCAAGCACACTTAGCTTGCTACCCTATTTTCAAAACCTTAGCAAGTATTATGCCTTATGAACTATCTGGTTAGAGCTCCCTTCACTCTTATTATTTAAGCATAGAGGGTCTTCCGTAGTGTAACATATTAGATATCATTTTTGGGATTAACTGCGTAGTGTAAGTCATTAATCTATGACCCATATCCATGAGTATTAGTTGCAACTCACCAATAATTCTCATGATTTGAATAGTCCACTTAGCACTCATTGCATCAGGTGATGCTCACAGGGGTGAAGAAATGGGATTGAAACTAGCGAAATTAATCAGATAGCATCAATCATCACTTTTGAGGCTTTCACCTAGTAACTAGGACTTCCCAAGTGATTACCCATCCCAAGAAGACTCTGGCTCAAGCGTGCTTAACTGTGGAGTTTTCCCCACATTCATGCCCACTTAGCCTGCTACCCCATTTGAAAAACCTTAGAAATTATGGTGCCTTATGAACTATCTAGTTAGAGCTCCCTTCACTCTTATTATTTACGCATAGAGGGGCTTCCATAATGCAACATGTTAGATATCATTTTTTGGATTAACTGCATAGTGTAGGTCATTAATCTATGACCCATATCCATGATTATTAGTCGCAAGTGACCAATAATTCCCATGATTTGAATAGTCCACTTAGAACTCATTGCATCAAGTGATTCTCACAGGGGTGAAGAAATGGGATTGAAACCAGCGAAATTAATCGCAAGCCCCAGAAGTGGTGATTGATGCTATGTGATTCATTTCGTTGGTTTCAATCGCATTTCTTCACCCCTGTGAGCATCACCCAATGAAATGATTGCTAAGTGGACTATTCAAATCATGAGAATAATTTGTGAGTTGTGACTAATACTCATGGATATGGATCATATATTAATGACTTACACTACGCAGTTAATCCCAAAAATGATATCTAATATGTTGCATTGTCGAAGCCCCTCTATGCTTAAATAATAAGAGTGAAGGGAGATCTAACTAGATAATTCATAAGGCACAATACTTGCTAAGGTTTTGCAAATGGGTTAGCAAGCTAAGTGGGCTTGATTGTGGGGGAAAATCTACAGTTAAGCGCACTTGAGCCAGAGGCATCCTGGGATGGGTGACCACATGGGAAGTCCTGGTTACCAGGTGCAAGCCTCAGAAGTGATGATTGATGCTATGCGATTCATTTCGCTGGTTTCAATCTCATTTCTTCACCCCTGTGAGCATCACTCGATGCAATGAGTGCTAAGTGGACTAATCAAATCATGAGAATTATTAGTGAATTGTGACTAATACTCATGGATATGGGTCATAGATTAATGACTTCATGATGCAGTTAATCTCGAAAATGATATCTAATATCTTACATTGTGGAAGCCCCTCTATGCTTAAATAATTAACATATTTGAATTTTTCTCTTTTCCATATTAAACATAATTAGTGTATCTTAAAGTTAGGAAAAACATAATTAGTGTATCTTAAAGTTAGGAAAAACATAATTAGTGTATCTTAAAGTTGGGGATATGAGAATATACATAGTACATATAAGAAAGGCATTGGACTTTTTTTTTCCATTTAATGCATTTTTCTATTAATAGTGTAGCTTATTTTTTTTAATTTTGATTTAACAAAATACAAGGAAAGTTCCATTGCCTTTAGTCTCACATGTAAGTATGATGATCTAGAATGTTTTTTACGGTTTTGTAAGTATGATGATATAAAATGTATTTGAAGGTTCTAAAAAGTAATATGTATGGAGTTAATAGTCCACGGGACCATCTATTGATAAAAAGTGAATAATAATAAATTTACTATGACATAGGATGCATTCATCTCTAGCATTAATTGAAGTTAAATTTCATCAAAATTATAAGAGTGGTAAAAGAAGTTATTAAAACGTTTGAATAGATTACAATGTCCAAGATAACTAAAAAGTAGTGGTTATTCATTTGAATCAGTGCAACATTTGCTAAGGGGTAATGGAGTCACATATTATGTGAGGGATAACAATCTATAATGGATTAAGAAAACAAAAAAAATGACCATGTAAAAATAGTGAAGCTTTTTATTTATTAACCACAAAAAAAATATATTAGGACAAATATCATAAACTTGAATATAAAATAACTTTATCTCTAAATTTTCCATACTCCTAACTTTTATTCAATGATGTTGATAAATGAGAGAGATCGGTTATAAAGGCCCGTGAATTGAGTCAATTTAGTTATGCATTATTATTACTTAATAAGATAAACAACAATTTACTTGATGAAGGTGAGTGAATAATATTAATAATGGCCTCTTATGACATATTAATCTTAATATAAACATAGAAAAGTAAAATATGTTAAATTGAGAGATTATTCAAATTACTATATATATTTTCATTAATTTCATTAATATTAGATTTATCATAGTATATTTATCTTCTTTTAACATTCACTAATCATATACTAAAATATATAAGTAGCAGATAAACAAGCACAAGAGGACATCAATATTTATCTTTGGGAAAACCTCAAATTCGGGGAAAAATCAAGCCAACTTTTTTTAGAGAGAACATTCCAATACAACCATAAACATGCTTTTATCACAAGAGAAAATCAATAATGAAGAACCAAATACTTATCTCTTCTTCTTGTCAAACCTATCGAGGGTAGACAACTAAGTCACCACATAACTGGCGCAAGATAAGCACATCACTAGCGCACCACTGAACTGGCACAACTGGTAACTGCAGCTACAGTTGCTACTGCAACTACAACTGCTATTGTAACTATAACTACTACTACAACTGCAACTGCAATTGTCACAAAGCAACTGGGTAACACCACACAACCTTAGTGAAACTCTTCTAGAAGTAGTGGACAAGAGAGATCACCAAGAACCACCAAGAAACTGCAGTTGGAGCTGCACTTGGAACTTCCTAGTGCGCAGTACAGAAGGAGAACTATGGTTGTACAAATGAACTGACCCAGAATTGTATTTATACTAATCTGGGCACCTATCTAGGGCCAGCTTCTTATTATGACTCTTCATTATTTCTATGGGCTGACTTCTCTTCTTGGAAATTATATTTCCACTTTATTATTATTTCTTGTGGGCCGACTTCTCTTATGTGGTCTTCTATTTTACTTTATTCTTTTCCAGGGTGTTCTTCAACTGTTCAATGGTCTTCCTTTGACTTCTTGGAATCTTCTTCTTCTCTAACAAATTCTTTCCAAGAGTAAAATGCCTCCCATAGCTACCAAAACATCAACACTCCCTCTTAACTAGGGAGGTGTCTTTCCATGATGTCTTCATCTAGTAGTCCACTAAATGCTCTGCAATCAATTAGTAGAAAACAACTACTGCCATGCCATCGATAGCTCAAATCGTCTGTCACAGTCTCCAAGACTATGTTGCAATCATCCAATAACACATAACTAGCCATATTGTCTAGTAGTACACAATTACTGTCATAGTCCAGTAGTGCACAACTACTTCCATATTCCTCCTAAATGTGTTGCGATAAAACAATAGCACATAACTACTACCATGCTCTCCAACAATCAACTAGCAACACAAAGTTGCCACCATGTTGTCACGACTACATAGCAATGAACTAGTATCACTAAGATACTACCATTCTATCTAGTAGTCTTTCATGACTATGCAACAATCAACTAGTAGCACTAAGATACTACCATGCTATCAACCATAGTCATGATCTACAATCCACTAGTAGTCATAAGACTACTATCATGCAGTCTAATAGTCTCCATAACTATGCAAAAATCAACTAGTATCACTCATATACTACCATGCCATCAACCATAGTTATGATCTCTATCACTATGCAACAATCAAATAGTAGCACACAACTACTATCATGCCATCAACCATAGTTACAAACTCTATGACTATGCAATAATCAACTAGTAGCACATAGTTTCTACCATTCCATCAGCCATAGTCATATCCTACAATCAACTTTAGCTACAAAAGCTACCACCATGCAGTCCAATGGTCTCTATGATTATGCATCAATCAACTAGTAGAAGACAACTACTACCATGACATCAACCATAATCATGGTCTGCAATCCCTATGTCTATGCAACAATCATCTAGTAGCACACACCTACTACCATGCCATCATCCGTAGTCATAGTTGATGTATCTATAACTATGTAGCAATCAACTAGTATCATAGAGCTACTACAATGTCATTATCCATAGTTATAGTCTTATTCAGTAGCACGAAGCTACTCCCATAATCCTCATGACTATGTGTGTGATGTTTCTTCTCTCATCAGGTCTAAAAATTCATTACCCCTCAGTCACCTCACATGATTGATCTAGGGAACCCTTGGCTAGAGGGTTTAGCCAACAGGAGGAGAAACAACACACCTCCCTCTCAACAAGGGTGGGAATTCTACATCACGCCAAGCTTGTCTCTGAAGTACTCAAAATTCACTTTAGACAGAGGTTTGATGAGAATGTCCACTATCTACTCATCCATGGATATGTATAGCTCATCTATGCACCATGTCTCAGATGTAATGATATTTGATCTCTAATTTCTTCAATTTCTCATGAAAGAAAGGGTTCTGTGAAAGACTTACACAACTTTGATTGTCACAATGTATCAAAGTTGGCTCCAATTCTAGATCAAATATCCCTGTAAGCAATTTCTGAAGCCACACTGCTTCATGGCTTACCATACTAGCTACAATGTACTCTACCTTTGTTGTACTGAGTGCCACTAATTTTTTCTTCCTTCTCAACCATGATATCATACTTGATCCCAGACTGAAGAAACATCCAAAAGTACTCTTCCAATACAATACACTCCCTGCCTAGTCATAGTTTGTATATCCCTGGAGCTTCACATCTCCAACTAAGACATATCTAAATCCATATCCAATCGTACCATGCAGGTACCTCAACATATGTTTTGATGCCATCAAATGCACATGTCTAGGTTCAACCATGAACTGATTCAAGGAATTCACTGCAAAATATATATCTAGCTTGGTGTTAACCAGGTACATCAAGGATTCGATCAACTGTTTGTACATCGTGGGATCCATCAAATCTAAAAATTAATCACTCAAGAGATTTAGATTTTTCAACATAGTGTGGCCATATAATTGCAGTCCATCATCACGAGTCTCTGCAGGATCTCAACAATATATTTTCCTTGGCTAAGGAAAATCCCATTTGGTCTCTGCCACACCTCCAATCCCAAGAAATAATGCATAAGACATAGATCCTTTAGGTTGAACTCTTGAAGTGAGTTCCCTCTTGCACCCATATCTGAGATTCTCATCCCTTGTAAGAAACAAGTCATCCACAAATAGGATCAATGGGAAACCATCCCTAAGCTCATCAAATAGTTGTTTGATCTGGCATATCATTCCATTGGTGTCTGCTTAGGCCTGTACAAATCCTTCTTCGATCTATAGACATGATGATGAGACTCCTTCTCATTCATCTTGTGGTTTCTATATGTACACTTCTTATGGCTACTGGAGCAAGTGTCTCGTCATAATATTCTCCCTCTTATTGGGAGAATTCGCTTGCCACAAATCAAGATTTGTACATCTCTATGCTGCCATTTGCAACATGCTTGATATTGTGGATTAACTTGTAAGTCACCACTGACTTCCCTTTTGGTCTCAAAACCAATATCCCAATCCTTCTGACTAGCTTCCTCCTCTATCACTGAAACAAGGGAATCCTCCCAAGAGGTCTCATATCTCCTCGAAGCCTATGTAGCTTTGATCTAGCCTCCTCAACTCATGGTACTTGTCTGTTAGTTTTGAAAGATGTCTCTCTTTCCCATATGAATACAAGAAGGAATACTTTATGAATGAAAGTCTCTAAGTCACTGAATCTCTTTGAGATCGGGCTCACTTTGATTCTTATGCTCCCTCTGAAGCTTGACTCCCTCTAATTCTATATAATCTTTAGGGCCATCTGTTCCTTCTATATGTGTTGACCTCCTCTGAATTCGGATCTCCTATGAACTGTCCAGGGGAGGCTTCTCCTCCCTATTGGATCTTGAGGGATGACTCCCGATGAAATCTAGCTCCTTCTGAGATGGTACTTGGTGGGACCGCCTACCTCACCACTGGTGGAGCCATCTTCACCTCCTCATGATATGGCTTATCAAATCCATATATTTATATTCATTGTGCATCCTGCAAAGTATCATAGGACCATATTGGTCTCTTCCTAGTTACAACAACATTTCTAGGTAGGCCCTTCTGGCTCTACTAACTCTTCATGATGATCTGATGAGTGATCAATTGAACCAGAGGGATTTGTACGATCATCTTCAGAACCTTCTTCTCCTTACAATCAATATCCATATGAGATACTTTGTATCATGTCAAAGTACCCTTCTTTCCAGAAGGTTTTAAATTCGTCCTCTTCTCTTTTGGTACATGGATGTGTATGGTCATGTGCACAATTCTATGTCTAGATAGTATACTCCATGTCTCATCTAGAGACCATCTAATTTATTGCCTCCTACAATCGTCATTATAGCTCACTCTTGAATCTATCACCTATGACCTACCCAAAACAAGAGAAACAACAAGGGAAAACAATAGACAAAAATAATATTCTTATTGTAAGAAAAATAATAAAAGAAAGAATGGGAACAATCATCACAATAGATCCTTCTTAGAGATATCACCTGTGACCCTCCTAGGACAAGAGTCAAAACAAAATACAATAACAAGAAATAAGAACAACAACATCTCCATGGTAACCTCCATGGAATTTACAAGATAACTTGCCTAGAACAAGGTCAACAACCAAGAACATCTCCTAGAGGAGATCTTGTAAACAAGTGCATCATTAATACTGAACAATGATCTTTTAATTAATGATTATCATACTAAAAATATTCAAGTGTTACTAAACATTTCATAGAGATAGTGTTGAAATATTGTAACTGCAAAGAGTATTCTATTTATGATTGAGTTATTATTCATTAGATCAATCCCCTTTTGTGGATTGATCATGTCGAACATTGTAATTGACCGAATCCCCTTTTGTGGATTGGTCAAACCCTAAATATGTTATGAAAATTGATAAGTCGCCCCCCTGGCTAATTACAGTGGTTTTAACCACTAAGAAGACAAGTCATCCATGCTCAGTGAAGAGACACCTTTCCAGCACCTGCCAGTTTATATAAATAAAGGAAGTCATCGCCTCCTCTGTACACTCACTCATTCACTCATCAAGTGTGCAAGTCTAGAGAGTTGCATTTAGGAGAAGAAGGAAGAGAGAGGCGCATTTCTCAGTGTTGGATATTCTCTAGTGTTTTGGTTTATTGTCTCGGCATTGTATTGTCTATCTATATTAAGGAAGTTTTGTTGAGTTTTCTCCCCCATGAGGGTTTCCTATGATAAACGCTATGTATCTTGTGATTTTGTTTCTCTCAGTGATTCTATCTATGCTATGGTTATATATTAAATTGAACAAAAAATTAACAATATCTCAAAACTTAACATGGTATCAGAGCTAAGCTGAAGAGAGAATCTTTCATTGGATAAAGAAAAATGTCATTGTTGTCGTACAAGAAATTTAGGGATTTTCGTTGAAGTGGAATATCAGCCTAAAAACCATCAAGAAAAGTGCGCCCTAGCCTAGGGAACTCTTTGGCACCTTGAGCGCACCTTTTCAGTGGTCAGATACTCCAGAAATTCAAACCCTAGTTTTGACTAGTACCAGAAAACCAGAAGTACCAGAAAACTAGAAAACCAGAAGTACCAGAAAAGCAAGAAACCAGAACCAGTACTAGTCTAGATTTCCACAAGCTCAGTTTCAAGGGGTAAATGTTGGATTTTCATAAATCTGACTACACTAGCTTACTCGCCTCAGCTCAACACATCTAGTCCCTGGATCGAAATTTCAAAATTTGAAGTTTGAAAAATTAGTGTTTCCTCATAAATCCCTAAGTTGCAGTTGCAGTTTCATAGCCAGTTGTAGTATCAATTGCAGTTGTAGTATCAGTTGAAGTATCAACTGCAGTACCAGTTGCAGTCATCCTTGAAGTTTTTATTACTATGGCTACCATATGGTGCCACTACCTGCAAATACTATCAGAGGTATGTATTCACATATGTTTAAATTGTTAATCTTTAAAGGGTATTTGAAGGAGAAGGGATCTCTTTTCATAGATCCAGAAGGATCTCAAGATCCAACACATTCATATGAATACTGCAACCCAGGGTTGATTATTCTGATATGCATCTATTTGTTATGACATTATTTTGATCTAGGTTTCATGTTGAAGCTATGACCATCATACTAACCTTTGGTCAAAATTAAAGTAAAGGTATTAGATGGATTGAAGTTGAGATCATAGATTTTATTCTCTAACCCAACCTTCTGTCAAGATGATATATTTTCTTAGTACAGAAGACACGTTGAGGAAAACACTTGTCATCTTGAGTGAAGGAGACTTGGAAGAAAAGAAACACACTCATTCTTGAGGACAAGACTCTAGGTTCCAGGTTTGATTAATTAAGTTGATAAGATTCAAAGTTTCACATGACAAAGTTGACAACTACCCCTTTACAAGTAAACACTATAGTTGAGGTAGCAGTTTTTGAAAAGTATTATGCTTGGCAGCATGTGAGCATATTGATATTAATTATTAATGTAATCATTTACCAGATACAATTAACATATCCTCTAGAAGAAACTTCTTGTGTTGGTTCCAGGATACCATGGATGAATGTTTGATCACAACACTAGAAGAGTGTTGATCTCATTTCGTATTTTATTTTTTACTTTTGATCTTTGCTTCAGACAAGTCACAAGTGATAGCTCTAAAGGAGCTATTGTGACAATTATTCGTGCTATTGTTTTATTACTATTATCAAAAGAGTATTATTATTGCTTGTTTTTTTGTTGACCTTGTTTCAGGTCATAGGTAATAACCCTAAGGAAGTTATAGTGAAGGTTGTAGAAGGCAACAAATTAGATGAGATATGAAGTAGACTATGTACATGACCATATACATTCACGTACCAAAGAAGATTAAGAAGAAGTTATCCTTTGAGATCCAGAGTATCTCATATGGAGATTGATTGTAAGGAGAAGAAGGCTCCAAAGATGACCGAACATTATAACAACAACTCATAGTAGACTTGGTCAAAGTATAATGAATCCATCTTGACGGAAAGTAGAACGTGTTTGAATTCTGACTCAAATTTTCATATTTAGACTTGGTATTCAACACCAAGTATACTCCATAAGAGATGATGAAGTCTTTGTAGACTTAGAATAAATCAAGAGTAAGCCTGATCTCAGAAAGGATTAGATGAAGAGACAACTTCCAGGACCAGGAGAAAAATGCCATGAGAATACTAGATCATAGCTTCAGAAACTTCTAGAAGATATGAAATCTCTTAGAAATAGTCCCTTATTTTAGTGACAGAGAAGGAAGTCAGTCATAAAGACTAGGATATGGATTATTCTGTGAGACTAGAAGAGAAGTTAGTATTGACTTCCAAGATTGATCTATACAGATAAAGCATGTTGCAGATCTACAAATCCTAATTCGTGTCGATATGATTCTCCCAGCAAGAGGGAGAAGACTATGACAAGATACTTACTCCAGTAATTGAATAAACAGTTCCAGTATTTATGAAGACAACCAACATAATCATGATTCATATATAGTATGATATGTAGGGGGGTAAATCCCCATATTGAGTGGTAGTTGGTGCATTACATTAGTTGGTGCAACTTGCGATCTCGCAATTTCGTGAGTCGAAGACCCTCGACTCCTCCTTTGCGAATCCCGAAATCTCCATTTACTTTACTCTCCGGGCCCACATAGCACAACTATCTCCACATCTATCGTGGCGAGTGGCACCCTCAGGAGGGTCCACGTTATCTATTGTGAGGTCATTGGGTCCCACAATGCTCACTTTTCTTTTGTCCCACTGGCATGTGGTACACACCCATGTGTCCACGTCCATTCCAAGAGAAATCCAACGAATAGACCTTTCTCAAATATATGGCGCATATCCTTTTGATGTTTCGGGGTTTCGGGCATCACGAGTTCATGCATCCACACCTCTCAAACTTTCGTTTGCCAAAATCTCAAAATTACTATCTACACCTCCACTTGATCCAATGGTCAAGTTCCTATCTTACGATCTATGGTGTAGATCGTTTTAGAATTTTGTGTTTCACTATTTCATGACTTGCGAAAACAAGGTTCTTCCCTTTTGGTTTCTTGGGTCCTGAAAATCCATCCGGCGTCCACGTGCCCCCCCGATGGACGGTCCCGATGCATTCAGGGTTTCGCTTATTGCGATTTCCATGTTCCTATGCAAATCCAAAGGGTTTTTAAACCCGACGCATGTTTTCCAGATCTGACGGTTATGAGGGTTCTCCTTTCCCCCGAACAAATCCTACGGCTCCAGCACTTATGGTGTGCAGTCCTCTCTCCCTATGGCCAGATACCACATTGGCTACAGTTTCATAACACTGCTACACCTCCTAAGCTTGGTAACACAGTCAAGGAACTCCTTGACACTCAAGAGCATTAAAAGGTATGAAATTGGTCGTCTAGACACAATTTCTCCTCAAACCCTCGGTCCAAAGACCACTCAACTGACCCATCTAGGGTCAACATAGAATCCTTGGCTCTGATACCATACTGTAACGCCCCCTTATTTCTTTAGTCGGGCAAGTTCTACTTCGTGGAATAACAATCTCATGCTTAATTATATCTATCTATCTATATATATATATCTATCTATCTATATATATATATATATATATATATATATATATATATATATATATGACATGTATTTAAAACAGGTTAAACACATTTAAACTCAGAGTGAGCATAAGAATTACTATTATTATAAATAATTAATGGCTTTAACATTAATTCATATGCACAATAGAGTACATGATAATTATAAATACACAGACATGCAATAACATAATTAAAACATCATCTGGTACTTATCTTTGAAAATGGTGGTTATTCCACCAACCAGGTGCAGGCCTTCCACAAACCTCCCAGCCTTATACCGCGTTTCTCATCAATCTCAGTATTAGGTCACCCCCGAGCTGGGACTAAGCTCCACCCCAAGGCAAGGAATCCTAGGCGAGGCTGAGGTTACAAGGAAAACACATAGTCACAAGGAAGGAATTTCCTCCCAGGAACCACTCATACTCACTACCATAGACTCTCCTTCCCCACATGTATGATCCACCCCAGGAGTATACACCTTCTCTGTCACCTAGATAGTCCTTTGGCTGCTAACCTCCCTTGCCTTGGGTTTTAGCAACAGACCAAACAGGAAGTCTCCGATTTCTATGGAAGCTACAGGGTTCCTTCCAGGAGTTCTCTACTTCCTCTTTGCACTCTCTCACCTGGAGAGAGTTTCTCACAGGCCAAGAAACCTGTTATTCCAACTTCAAACACCTCTCTCACCTAGAGAGAGTGTTGTAAAAATTGTCCAACAAGCCACACGTAGTCCAACACTGCGTGACCACAACAGCCAACGGGGAAATCATACACGGGCTTTCCGAACAGGCTCAACAATGACAAGATGGTCTCACAGTTATGGCTTTTGGGACAGAGACTCCACACACAAGCTTGACCTACTCTGACAGAGGATGTATCGGCTTTCCAGAAAACAACACAGGTTATCCCCGAAATCAACCCAGACTTTTCCCACGGTTTTAGAATTTCACGAGGTCTCTTGCAGAGTTTGGATGGTGTGTACCATTCAAAAGAGGCACGAGGGTATATCTGCAGAGGTCGGACGGGTTCATGCTTAGACGGTCGAGTAGAATGGAGGAGGAAACACCATCATGACTCATATCATCCATTTTATTTGCATGGGCTTGGGTTGACACTTGTCACCCATGAAATTGCATGCCTTCCACCAGTGTGCGTTCCTCCCACCATTTGGAAGTCGCATGTTATTCCAAAATAAATTAGGATGAAAACATATAATTCACATGGTCTTTTGGAATATTATTAAAATATTATTCCCAAGGACGTAAGCCCCTAGGCTTAGCCCCCTAGGCTCAACACTTAGCCTCTCTTCACACCTTCTAGCCCCTAATCCCTTGCCCACTCTGTGGAATCTTAGTCCCCCATCACTCATTCATCGTGGTCGATTTTCACATGGTGGTGTTTATATTTTATTAATGTTCTGCATAAATATAGGTACAAAATCAAGCTCTTGGCCTTCAACACTTAGGTTCTCTGGCCTAACAATCACATAAGCCCACTAGCTTATATAAACTCGGCTCACCAGCCTATAAAACATATTTATAATTCATTTCATAAAAAAGATTTACAATAGGGCTCGGCCTTGGGGACATTACACCTCTAGTGATAACACCTTCCATAGTGGTCCAGGCTTCATTGGGGGTTTTACAGGAAGATATGTGAAAAAGAAGATCGGTAGAAATGAGACTGCAAATTGTTCTGAATGATTCATCCATTCGATTTAGACACTTGTATTTTTCTATGGATGATGTTGTTTATTTATCTATATTCACGGTTAACCTCTACAATCCTCTGCTTCGAATATGCATGACCATTTTCTCCTTCCATGCAAAGAAGTTGTAAGGTGTAAGAATGAATTCTTTTGGGAAATCCATTTTTTCGTTGTCTTCAACCTTTGGTACCTGCAAAAATAATTTATTGTATCTTTTCTTAGTATTCCGTCAGCTCTGATTCCATATAAATTTGTTGAAACTACACAAAATATATCTATCTATAAAATACCACACACATTTGCAGAGATAAATTGAGAAACAAGAAGCAAGAGAGAAGGAATTGAAGAGTTCTAATTAACTGTAATGAATAATGAATAATTTACACATCATATACTTTGTATAACTCAACTAATTCACACTAGAGGTGAATACAATGCACCATAGTGGTAGTCTAGAGTGATATGGACACAAACCAATAGTTACGGGAGTGAACTTCCACCTAGTCTAGTCTCTCGAGTAGTTATGAGAATGAACTGTCGCCTACCTGAGTTAACTAGTCTACCAGTCTTCAGTTAACTGACTGACATAGAGTGAAGTGAGGAGTATATCAGGGAATCATAGGTAATTCTCTATTATGGTGATGATCCCAAGGAAAATATGCATTATATGGCGATGATCTCAATGTTGCATGGTGACAAAACCATTGCAACATCTAGACTCCACTCAACTAGTCAAACTTAAGTGAAAATTGAAGAGAATATTCTCCTAGAGGAATATTCTCCATAAACTTTAGGAGAGTGGATAAAGACTAATAAACATATGAAAAACCTTAGGAAAAACAAATCCTAGGTGTGTGTGAAGTAACTCCAATAAATAACAAATCAACAAAGCATGAAATCATTTACAAAACGCCTCTCAAGTAATCAAGGAATTAAAAGACTACAAGAATAAATTGTATAATTGGATTATTGATGTTAAGAATCAAATTAATATGAAGGATCAATTGATGAAAGAACTAGAGATGAAATTAAAAAACTTGATTGATCAAATAGATGCAGTAAATGACTTCACACAAAAGGTTGATGAAATTTTTTATACAGAGGATCTAGTGAAAAAGGATAATGCAACTTGTGATACATATGAGCTCATACAAAATGTTGATGAAATTTTTGATATAGAGGATCTAGTGAAAAACAATAATGCAACTTGTGATACATATGATCCCATACAAAAGGTTGATGAAACTTGTGACACAAAATACTTAATGTAGATGGTGGATTCTACTTGTGATACACATGACTTAATGGTGGATACACAAGCAACACGATAGATGGATGATGATTACTTAACTAATCATGAGATGGAATCATACAATAGATCAATGAATAAAAGTATTGTTGAATATGAGTCATAAGAAGGAGTACATAATGAAAGAAATAATAGAAACACATGTGAATTTGAAGATACATAATAAGAACATCAAGAATTACAAAATCATATTTCCAATATTATTGTTAGACCTTAGAAATAAATTCCACTCAACAAAAATTGACATGTCTTAGGTTATGACAAAGGAAACAACTTTCAAATCCCATATTACTCCAAACTATTCATTTTGTGAGATCATGATTTCTTAAAGAAGTTAATAATATTGATAATAAGTTCCAACATTTTCATAGAGTTGGTTATTTGGAGACTAAGTGTTTTGATCTCCACCCTCGTCTTCATTGTGGGAAGACAAATCATCTCCTAGAAAAGTGTGGAAAGAAGAATAAGGTTAAGAAAATATTTCATTATGGTTGGATAAGGTCTTGGAAATGGAATCAAAAAGTATAGAATCTACATAAGTCTTACTATCTAGTCCAGATACATCTAAAGACACAATTGCATGCAGAAATGACCATTGGAAAAATAATTGTTCTAGATTATTTTGGGCATGATCCAAGCTCAATTCTACATGATTTTTGAAATCGAATCATGAAACCAAACGAGTACTCTCTACACCCCAAGGGGGGGAGTACATTGATACAACAACAAGATTCTCTCCAAAAACTTTAAGGGGGGAGCATATTCTCAAAATGCTTAGTGTTAAACCAAAACCGGCACATTTTTCAAGTCATAAATGTTATTTATCAAACAAATATAATTAAAGAACATAATACTCCAAAATTTATAGCTTGGATCCCTTCAAAAAAATTCTTCTCACCTTGCACCTGATAGGGGGGGATATCAAATATCAATGATGATAGTTAGGCTTCAAGTTTAAAAGTACTATCAACATAAAATTTAATTATAATTTGGGAATTCTAGTATGGAAATTGATATCCTCAACTGTAACATCCCTTGCCCAACTGAGGGACATTACAATGAAGAATACTCATAAAAACAAAAATTTTAAAGATACTTCTAACTAATTAATTTCTTGTTGCTCACAACTATGAATTACATACAAATTTGATTACTTTCTGATACCATTAAATTGATGTATCTACAACATACTAAAATAGACATGATTGTAGCTTACTAATTCAACACATAAACATATAAATCATTCTTAAATACATCGATTTCATGCACAACAATTTAACTCATAAAATAACACATCAACAAGATAAAACACTTATCTTTCAAAGTAGTTGTGCAACCAATTGTTTTGGATGGACATTCCACCCAACCATAGACTGAATGTTCCAAATCTCAACATCTAGTCACCCCCAAGTGGAGGTTAGTAATCCACAAAAGAGGGTGGTATCTCACATTCCACTTATAGCTCATAAAACTCACAACCCACTAGTAATATACTACAACTATCTTGATTTTTCACCAACTCTCTTCCTCTTGACCTGCTCAACCCAACGAATGTACCCCTACACTGATATCAGTCCCTTAGGCATCCCATTTGTTTATCAAGGCCTCTCTGGCATAGGTAATTAGGAATCTCTCACTTGAGAACTCAAGGGAATTTGTTGCTAGGAAAACTACCAACAAACCACATCAAACACTTGTTTATTTAGTGCAACTCACATAAAATTTCACTCTTCAGGCCTAACAACTTGAATCTTTAGTTTCCAACTCCATATACAATCCATATATGCCCCAACATGCTCCAAAATTTACCCTCCATGGATACACTGACTTTAGGCTCTCTTTTTCTTCTCACTCTGTGTTTCTCATGAAAAACATTGACTAACTAAAAATTGTTGTCCCAACCCATACAAATTTCCTCTACTTTGGATTTCTTTCTTTACTCACACACTTCCCCAAGATAATTGTACTCATCCCCCATGTTCCAAATAACTATGGGATGTGACCGCTCACACCCACCCTCTTACATGTATTCAATGATTGGCTTTGGGAACACTCAGTCATAAATTAGAAGGTTCATATACCAATAACAATTTTAGGGAAAATGGGTGGAATTAATATACATGGGTATTTCCCCCTTGGACACCCTTTGGAAATTCTATTAGAACCTCCCCTCTCTTGTGTATTAATTCATCCCCCATGTTTGTCCATCTCCTCTTAGTAACTGGCATCAAATTTAATTATTAAAAATAGGAATACAATTCACATATTACTTCGCTTGGCCGTAGCCACATATTATATCTACATTAAGCATATATTAAACCAAGGATCATAGTGGGGATGTTACATTCCCCATCCCCAAATTTTTTTTATCATCCTTAGTGCACACTATGCCAATATACATATATGCAAATTTACATCACAATACTTAGAAAACAATTATATAATTTCACAACTCCAACGACAGTTCCAACGACAGTTCCAACCATAATATCTTGTTCCTTTCAACTCATGGACTCAAGGAATACATCATTTGTTTATCATGGTTAACATAATGGTGGATTTACTATATTTTTATCAGGGTGGCCCAAGGAATGTTCCATTCTTTTTTATCAGGCCCCCCAATCGCTAGGACTTTGAGATGTTATTCTGAAACTCTAGCTACTCAAAATGGAGTCTTACCTTCTGTTTTCTTCAAAATTGTCAAAAAATTGTAGGTATTCTTCCTGCATGTTTTATTCATGATCCCATGTAGCATATTCAGGACCGTAGTAGTTCCATTAAACCTTTACCAACCCCATGGATTTGTTCCTGAGCACTTTGAATTTTTGGTCCAAGATGTGGACTGGTTCCACCGAGAAATCCCATCTATGCTCCACCTAGATCACATTCCAATCAATTATGTGGTTAGGGTCATGCACATATTTATTTAATAATGATACATGAATTACATTATGAACACTCATGGATGCAGGAAATGGTAGCATGTATGCAATTGGCCTTATATTTTCTGATATTCCAAAAGGCCCACAATATCTCGCTGCAAACTTTGGGAAACTTTATAATCTTAGTGAAATTATTTTCGCATTCACTTTTAAAAACACATGTTAACCCACTTTAAAATATCTAAACACTCTATTCTTGTATTCATAACTCTTCTTCATATCTTGGGAAACCTTTAAATTATAATTAATCCTTTTCATTTTCTCTTCCATTTATTTTAACAAATATGGCCAAAAAACTACTCTGTATGCTAGATTATCCCATCTCATGAAATATCTCTGATCCCGCTGATCAAGATATTTGCTACTGATCTATTATTCTATCTTGCAGATCTGATACACTGGGGGTTTCTGGATGCATTTCAGTTGTATGTTTGATATCTTGATGGTTATTGCATGTGCATGTGGGTTATTACATGTGCATGTTGCATATTTAAGGTTTAAACAACATATAAAGGATGCATGCAAAAGTAGAGAACATCAACTGCCCAATATCATGTATAATAACAGTTCGAGCATGGAAATACAATAGCCTTCTATAAATATAGAATATAAACGTCAGTCAGATCTCATGGATCAATACTGGAATACAATCAAATAACATACAAATACCAATGATCAGAAGATGATAGCAGATCTGATGCATGCACGGATAGATCGACAAAAATATGCGATTCCGGAGAAATACGGTAACCGCTACCAGCTGGAAAACTCGTCCGGAAGAATGGACCATCAGAATGCACCAGAAACTGCTTCAATAGAACTGCCCTAGCCCCTAGACTGAAATGGATGAGTGTCGGATCTCGGATCCGGTCTCTAAGGCACTGGATCTGGACCCCTAGGGGGTTTGCGCACCTCCTGGAGCACTGGATGCACCCAAAAGGATTCCACCAATGTAATATGTTTCTATATGGCTCAAAATGATCGTCTCTCCAAATAAAGAAATGGGTTTGAAGGATATGTCTGGATCTGCTCTGAAACTCTGCATGCAACACCAAATGTCTGTCTGGAAGAGTTGTGCCCTAAATGGATGAAGGAGTCGATCTGCAAGATTCCACTATCAGAATTTGATGATAGATGGCTCAATAGAATCACCTTAGCTAGTTCTCAAATGGGTTGGAAGGAAACTGCAATCTGGATATGGGTCTCGTGCATCTCTCCAAACCCTCAAACTAGCTTGCGCCCTCACTAGCTGAGTTGCACACTCTGCAATGGATACTCCTGAAAAGTATAGTGAAATACCTAGATGGTTTCTATGATGGGCTAGGGTGTGTCTCTCAACATTGAAACTGATCAATGGCGGTGGTTTCCTCCAGAAATCCACAAAACAGTAAGGTTGGCTCTCCTCCTCCTATGGGAACTCTCAACATCAAATAATAACATTTCATAATGAGGAATTAGGTAAAATTCCTCCCTTTATACCTTTCCCAATCTAATTCACCATTGGCCTCACTTAAGCTAGGCGATTTTCCTCCTAAAGTGATTAATTAATCAATTAAGTCCCCCTTTAACACCTTTTCATTCTAATTCTTCGTTGACTTAGGCTTAAGTGACTTTTCTTAAGTATTTTGGCTTAATTCATCGTTTAGCCATCAATTCCTCCTTATTTCTCCATCATGTTCCCTATTTTTGCCTGACTATAGTCTACATGAACATATAGACTACTAAGTCACTCCCTGCTGGCCTACTCTTGGGAACGGAACATCACAGTCCTCCCTTCCCGAGATTTCTTTTCCTCAAGCAACATCAATCCTGGGTGCTATAAGATATGCTCTCCCTCCCATGTGGCATCCTCCACTGAAAGACCCCTCCATCTAACCAAGCACTCTCTGATGATCCTACTCCTCAATCTGCACTCTCTCTTCTCTAGTACCTCCTCTGGCACTAGCTCCAATTGACCCTCCTCATCCAAGGGTGGAAACTCCTCTGAAATGCTAACATGTTGTCCCACAACCTTTTTAAGGCAAGAGACGTGAAAGACGTTATGAATCTTGCTACCTTCCGGTAGATCTAGCTCGTATGCCACCTCACCTATCCTCCTGATGACTTTGTATGGCCCGTAGAACTTTGGCTTCAACTTCTCTTCTCCTCTCCTCTTCAAGGAGGATTGTTGGTATGGTTGTAATCGTAGGAAAACCAAATCCCCTACCTCAAAACTGCACTCAACTCTGTGTTGGTCTACATATATCTTCTGTTGATTCTGAGCTTACTACAAGTTCTCCCTTATAGATTAAAGAATCCTTTGACTCTCCTCCACCCAATCCTTGTCCCCCGCGACCCTGTTGTACCCAAACACAACCTCTATAAAGGAGGGTTCATTGTATCCATACAATGCCCTGAACGGTGACATCCTGATAGACATATGATAAGTTGTGTTGTAGCAATACTCACCCATATGTAACCATCTCACCCAAGTGCATTGTTGATCCCCCACATAGTTCCTCAGATACCCTTCCACCCATTTGTTGATGATCCTTGTCTTCCCATCTGTCTATGGGTGGTAGTTGGTACTCATGGCTAGCTCTGTTCCTGTCAATATGAAAATCTTCTGCCAAAATGCGTTGATGAAGTGCCCATCCCTATCACTGACTATTTGCCTGGGTAACCCGTGCAACCAGAATACCTCCCTGAAAAATAACTCTGTTACCTATATAGCCTTGTAGTCTGTGGGTATGGCGAAGAAATGTGCAAAATTGGTAAGTCTGTCGACCACCACAAATATACAGTCCTTACCCTTCACTCTAGGGAGGCCTGTAATGAAATCCATGGAAATGCTCTCCCATTTCTGCTCTGGAATGGGTAGAGGTTGTAGTAGACCGGCGGGGTGTGTCTGCTCGGACTTGTTTTATTGACAAGTCATGCACTCTCATATGTGTTTCAGCACATCATCCTTGAGACCCTTCCATGAGAATCTCTCCCTGATCTACCTATATGTTTTGAAGTACCCTGATGCCCTGCTATTGGCGAATCATGACACACCTTCAGAATTTTCCCCTTTAGGGTGGATTCTAGAACCAAGTAAATCTGGTTCTTGTAAAAAATGACGTCATCAAGAACCTGGTATCTATCATCAATCACTTGTCCATCCATCACCTCACAAGAAAATTTGTTTTTGGAGTATTCCACCAACAAATGAGCTTTCCAATCTGTACAAATGTCCATCATCGAACATCCTCCTGACCTCCTGGACAAGGCATCCGCCACAATATTTCTTTTTCCCTTGACATACTCAGTGTCAAATTCAAAGGCTTGGATCTTTGAGACCCACTTCTGCTGCCTCTCACTGAGGTCTTTTTGGTCAAGGAAATACTTGAGATTGTTATCATCAGTCTTCACTACAAACCTGCTACCAACCAGACACTACCTGAATTTGGTTAAAGCATGCATGATCACTAGAATCTCCTTGTTGTAAATAGGATAGAGTCTCTCCGACTCGTCAAGCTTCCTGATCTCAAACACAATGGGGTGGCCTCCCTGTATCAAAACTACTCCAATACCCACCCCTGACACGTCACACTCTAAGACAAAGGGCTGAGAAAAGTCTGGAAGGGCTAGAATAGGGCATGTGCTCATAACCTCCTTCATTTTGTTGAATGTCTGTTATGATTCCTCAGTCCAATGAAAAGCACCCTTCTTGGTCAAGTCTGTGAGTGGTGCTCCCAACTATGAAAAAACCTTGATGAACTGCCTGTAGTAACTGCATAACCCAAAGAATCCTCTCAGCTCCGTGATATTCTTGGGCATTGGCCAATCCACAATGGCCCTGATCTTTTCCTGGTGAACCTGTAATCCCTTCCCACTGATGATATGCCCTAAGTACAGTAGTTCCCTCATGCCAAATTCACATTTGGATTCCTTGGCATATAAAGACCGTGCCTTCATAATATCCAAGACCTTCCCCAAGTGTGCTAAATTCTCATCCCATGTCTTGTTGTAGATCAATATATCATCAAAGAATACCATAAGGCACTTCCTCAATTGTCCTCTAAAGATATGGTTCATGCAAGACTGGAAAGTGGCTGGTGCATTGGTCAATCCAAACGCCATGACCAAGAACTCAAAGTGTCTGAAATGGCATTGGAACACTATCTTCTCAATGTCTTACTCCCTGATGTTGATCTGATGGTATCCTGAACATAGATCAATATTAGTGAAGAAGACTGCCCCATGTAACTCATCCATCAACTCATCTATGTGTGGAATGGGGTAACGATTCTTGATCATTTTCTTGTTGAGCACTCTGTAATCGATGCACATCTGTAATGTGCCATCCTTATTCAGTACTAGTACGACTAAAGATGCAAACAGACTCTTGTTGGGCCTGATGTGCCCCATAGCGCACAACTCTTAGATTGCTTTCCCAATTTCATCCTTAAATTTCTTGGGGTATCTATAGGGTGTTGTAATCACCAGTGTAGCCCCTACCTCTAACTCAATCATGTGCTCAAAACCCCTGTCTGGTGGTCTCCTTGGTGGTATCGACCCAAATACTAGCTCATAACATCCCAGAAGCTCTCTGATCTGTGGATGGTACTGCTCCGTACCCTTTGAGTCCTTTTGCGTGGTGATCAAACACTATGCTACATAAGCCACATCACCGTGACAAAATATCCATGTCATCCTCTTTGTCGATACTGCTCGAGGTGCCCCTGTAGACATGCCTCTCAGCACAACTCTCGATCCTCTGGCGTCTCTAAAGCTCATGGTCAATGTCTGATAGTTGAACCCAATCTCCCCCAATGAATATAACCATTGTACCCCTAACACAACATCAGTATCTGATAGGTCAATTACATAGAATGTGTCAGTTAGGGTGTAGTTGCCTAGTTTGGCCTCTAAGTCATGGATCATGTCCAAGCATGTCATCATATATCCATCCGCCACTGCCACATGGAATCCCTCAAAATCCTTTGTGCGTAACCCTCTCCTAGCTACTAAGGATGCATATATGAAGTTGCGGGTGGACCCACCATCAACTAAAATTGTCATGAGTTGCCCTTGTACCAGGCCCTTGAGCCTGAGAGTGTTGTACCTGGGTACTCCAGAAATCATGGCTATGGTTCCCCCTTTCACCTCTCTACAAAGTTTTGCCTCCTCCTGGGGTTGTGCCCTTACCTATATCTGAGGTTTCTTCGGTTGTTGCTCTGGCTCATGAGTGGTCTCAGTCTTTGAATCACTATTTGTCGGTGCCTGACTATCCTCATCCTCCTCCTCACTGCCTGAGTCCACTTCAATATAGTGGATATGTCCCTTCCCCATGCATCTATGCCCGGGGACCCGAGGGTCTCTACAGGAGAAGAAAAGATTCTTCCTCATCAACTCCCATCGTGTATCATCATCCAACTTGGGCTTGCCCTTCCATTCCCTTAGAAGATTATTTTGATCCTTGTCTCTATGTGGTACAAAGGGTTTAGTGAAAGGTTTAGTTTTTGGCATCGAATCTGCCAAATCTCTAGTGTGCCAGATGGCATCCTGTAAGGTATGAGGTTGGTAGGCCTTCACCCATCCTCTCAAGGGTTCTGTGAGCCCTTCTATGAATAGCATGACCAATCAGGGCTCAGATATGTCTATCACTGCCACTGCTACTCTTTGAAACTCTGAGATGAATGCCTCTACTATGCTAGTTTGTCTCAATTGGGCTAGATCTCTGAAATGGAACTCTGGATCCCTCCTATCAAATATATCCATGAGCCTCTTGGTGAACTCTCTATAGGAGGTGATGTGATTGTGACCTAATGTCACCAATCCGTGATACCACCACTCGTGTGCCTCACCCTCCAAGTGTAAGGTGGTGAAACTGATGGCCTTTGCCTCAGTCATCTGGTTGAGCTTGTAGTAGGTATCTAGTTTCAGTACTCAAGCTCTGACAGTGCATTTGGATGATCCGTCAAAAGAAGGTATGGTGAGTTTACCAACTTTTCAGATGAAGTCAATGTTATGCCCCTGCTGCAACTTCCCTCCCGTCTGTGGCTCTCTAGGGCGGTTCCTGAGTCTGAGTCCACAATACTCAACTAAGGTCATATCCTGATGAAAGTCATGGCCAAAGGTTGCATACTCTCTCCGATACTCTGCAATGTCCTCTGCATGTGTGGGCGGTCTCTGTGCTATCGGTATCTGAGCTGCTACCAGGGATGCCCTCTAGAAATTGGGAAACAATGGACGTGGAATCCTACTCGCAGAGGTATATGTGCGAGTGGGTGACTGGGGTCTATTGCCTGCCCTTGAGTTCCCATGTGATGCATGTGGGCCTTGTGTGCCCAGAATGTTTACCATAGCTAGTTTATCCACTACCTGATCCAAATACTAAGACATGGTCCGCTGGCTAGCTAGCATATCACTGATAACCTACATGAAGGCTGCATCTGGATCCATGAGGGTCTTACCACTGCCCTCTAGTCGCTCATATCTATCACCTAGCCTTCTCTCTGCTTTTCACTTGGCCTCGTTCTTTTCTCTTCTCTCTGCTTCTATGTTTTCCTCTTCCTCTTCCTCTGAACTAGGAGGGAAGGGAGGAAAGTTAGGCCTATCCCTTCTTCCCCTTCGCCTGTTGTAAGTGACATATTCATCACCTACGTGATCATGACCATCTGGTTCTTTTGTTGTATTCATTGTCTTTAGTCACAGGCCGGTAAGACTAAAGCTTTGATACCACTGAAATATCCCTAATCCCGCTGATCAAGATATTTGCTATTGATCTATTATTTTGTCTTGCAGATCTGATACACTGGGGCTTTCTGGATGCGTTTCAGTTGTATGTTTGAGATCTTGATGGTTATTTCATGTGCCTGTGGGTTATTGCATGTGCATATTGGTTATTACATGTGAATGTTGCATATTTAAGGTTTAAACAACATATAGAGGATGCATGCAAAAGTAGAGAACATCAACTGCCCAATACCATGTATAATAATTGTTCGAGCATGGAAATACAATGGCCTACTAGAAATATAGAATATAAACATCAGTCAAATCTCATGGATCAGTACTGGAATACAATCAAATAACATAAAAATACATGTGATCAGAAGATGATAGCAGATCTGATGCATGCACGGACAGATCGACAAAAATATGCGATTCCGGAGAAATACGGTAACCGCTACCAGCTGGAAAACTCATCCGGAATAATGGACCATCGGAATGTGCCAGAAACTACTCCAATCGAAGTGCCCTGGCCTCTAGAATAGAATGGATGAGTGTTGGATCTCGGATCCGGTCTCTAAGGCACTAAATCTGGACCCCTGGGAGGTTTGCGCACCTCCTGGAGTAGTGGATGCACCCAAAAGGATTTCACCAATGGAATCTGCTGCTATATGGCTCAAAATGATCATCTCTCCAAATAAGGAAATGGGTTTGAAGGATCTATCTGGATCTTCTCTGAAACTCTGCATGCAACACCAAATGTCTGTCCGGAAGAGTTGCGCCCTAAATGGATGAAGGAGTTGATATGAAAGATTCCACCATTAGAATCTGATGATATATGGCTCAATAGAAGCGCCCTGGCTAGATATCAAATGGGTTGGAAGGAAACTACAATCTGGATACGGGTCTCGTGCATCTCTCCAAACCCTCAAACTAGCTTGTGCCCTCACTAGTTGAGCTGTGCACTCTGCAATGGATACTCCTGAAAAGTATAGTGAAATACCTAAATGGTATCTCTGATGGGCTAGGGTGTGTCTCTCAACACCGAAACTGATCGATGGTGGTGGTTTCCTCTAGAAATCCACAAAACAATAAGGTCAGCTCTCCTCCTCCTCTGGGAACTCTCAACATCAAATCATAATAATGGATAATGAGGAATTAGGTGAAATTCCTCCTTTTATACCTTTCCCAATCTAATTCACCATTGACCTCACTTAAGCTAGGCATTTTTCCTCCTAAAGTGATTAATTAATCAATTAAGTCCCCCTTTAATACCATTTCATTCTAATTCTTCATTGATTTAGGCTTAAGTGACTTTTCCTAAGTATTTTGGTTTAATTCATCGTTTAGCCATCAATTCCTCCTTATTTCTCCATCTTGTTCCCTATTTGTGACTGACTATAGTCTATGGGAACATACAGACTACTAAGTCACTCCCTGCTGGCCTACTCTTGGGAACGGAACATCACATCTCACTGGTGTGTTACACTTCATGCCATACAAGGATTAAAATGGATTCATTTTCAATGAGGCCTTCTACCCATTATTGCAAGAAAATTCCACTAAGTGGATTTAATCTTCCCACTTTGATGGCTAATCCATCACATATGTTCTAAGCATTTCCTTAATTATTCTATTAGCCTTCTTTGTTTTCCCATCTGACTCTGGGTGATAAGTTGTAATGATATTTAGATTTGTCCCAAATCCTTTGAACAAACCCTTCCAAAAATTGGAAGTAAACTTTGGATCTTTGTCTGAAACAAATGCCTTAGGCACCCCATGTAGCCTCAAAACTCCTTTCATGTATATTTATACAATATTTGTTTCCTTGTGTGTTGTCTTCACTGGAATAAAATGTGTTTTCGTAGTCAATTTATCCACCACCACCATGATGGAATCATGTTGTTTCATTTTTATGGGAAGCTTAGTAATAAAATCCACTGTAACAACTTCCCACTTCCACTTTGGAATGGGAAATTGTTGTAATAGCCATGTTGGATGCCTATGTTCAGTCTTCACCTCATGACATTCTAGACATTTGGCTATGTCATTAGCCACTTCCTTCTTTATTCCTGGATAAAAATATTGGCTTCTTACAACTGCAATTGTCTTTTGATATCATGGGTTTCTGACATATGGCACATTGTGCATTTCCTTCAACACTGAATTTTTCTGCTCACTTGAATTCGACACATATACTTTTCCTTTGTACATGAGAACTCCATCTTATTTCACCTCATAAGCATTAAATTTTTGTTGAAAATTACCTCCTTGTAATATCTCTTTTATTTTTAGATAATGTTGATCTGAATTTGTTGTTACAACAATTTTGTCTTTCTTATTTTTCCTATGCATGTTGATGGCTGCAATATGCACTTCATGATATCTCCTATTGAGTGCATCAATCACTTTATTTTCCTTGCCTTTGATATGTTTAAGTTCAAAGTCATACTCACTAAGAAATTCCATCCACCTAGTTTTCCTAGCATTTAGTGATGGTTGTTCAAACAAATGTTTCATACCATAGTGGTCTATCCTCAACTCAAATATCTTCCCCATAGGGTAATGTCTCCACATTTTTAATGAATGTATAATTGCTACTAATTCTAGATCATGGGTAGCATAATTCCTCTCATACTTGTTTAGTTTCCTGGACTCATAACATACCACATGATCTTTTTTATTGATGACTCCATCGAGTACTTGCTTGCATTCATCGGTGCACACAAAAAAATATTCATATGGATATGCAATATTCAATATTGGAGCACTTGTCAAGATGTCTTTCAACTTCTTAAAGGTCTCTTCACACTTGAAAGTCCATTCAAACTTCTCCCTTATTTTGTAAAGAAGTGATTTGGCTTGCAATCTTTGAGAACCCTTTTATGAATCTTCGGTAATAATTGAAAAGACCCATGAATGATCTAACCTCCGATACATTTCTTGGTGTTGCCCATTCTCTAATGGACTCTATCTTCTCAGGATCCACTATTATCCTTTTTGTTGAAATTATATGTCCCAAGTAGTGAATCTTCTTTTTCTAAAAGATACACTTACTTAGCTTAGAATACAATTTATGTTCTCTCAAAAATTTCAACACCATTCTCAAATGTTTCTCATGATCCTCTTATGATTTAGAATAGACAAGTATATCATATAGGAACACAATTGCAAACGTGTCTGGTTAATCCTTGAACACTCCATTCATAAAGCACATGAAAACAGTTGGGGAATTTGATAGTCCAAATGGTACTACCATGAATTCATAATGCTTGTATCTTGTCATGAATGTTTTCCTATTGATGTATTATTATTTTATCCTTACTTGATGATAACCTGATCTCAAGTCAATCTTCAAAAAGATTCTTTCACCTTTCAACTGATGAAATAAGTCATCAATTCTTGGAAAATGATACTTGTTCTTTATGATGACCTTATTCAACTTCATGAAATGAATATACAACCGGGAGGTTTCATCTTTCTTCTTCACAAAAAGAATTGGGGCACCCCAAGGTGACATGCTTAGGTGTATCTACCACTTCTTTAACAATTATTCAAGCTCCATTTGTAAATCTTTGAATTCTAGTGTATCCATTATGAAAGGTATCTTAGACACTAGGGAAGCTCCTGGCACCAAATCAATAGATAAATCAATGTCTCTCTTTAGTTGTAATACTGGAATTTCCCTAAAAACATCTTCAAAATCCATTAAGACTGGAGGTTCTTCAATGAATTCCACTCTATCTTTGGCTGTCTCATCCACATGGGCTACAAAAATATGAAATCCCTTCCTAAAAATCTTCTTCAAATTTATAGCATAAATTTCTCTAACAACTGCAACTCTTTGGATTCCTTCAACCTTGCCTTCCTTCCCTTCTTCATAAATACATGTGATAGTCTTGTTATAATATTCTCGGACAACATGTTGTTTTTCCAAATAATACATTCCAATTACATAATCATATGAACATAATGGTACTATGATGTTTACATCTACGTTTGTGTTGAGTCCATTCATGTCTATTAGACAATCTTTAACCAACTCATTGATTTTTTTCTTAGCCCCTATGTCTAATTGAACTAACCAAGATTTCTTATTCTTACTCCTTTATAAGTGAAATCTTTCAACAATGCTCGAGAATAAATTAACCATGGCTAGCTCGAGAATAAATTAACATTGTTATGGGTTGGTTATCAATCTTACCTTCCACCTCAATCATGGGGGGTTGATATTCTACTTACTTGTTGTCCAAGGATGCATAAATCCTTGGCATGTTTCCTCCCATGAATTCAATTTTTTTAGCCTCCTAAATGTTGTGGATAGTCCTCATTATTTGTCCTTTGTGAGGGTAGTCCCTATATAAGTGATTTCTCTCACATCCCCAACATTGTACAGGTTGTTGCCTTGGCCTTTTCCCAAATGAATCCATAGCCTTTTGTTCATTTTGGGTTGACTAACCTTGTTGATTTACTTAAGAGTTGTTATTGAAAAAGGATGGATTAAAACATTTTTTCCTTTTCTCCTTCCACTTCATCTTGTCATTCCAAGTCTTTTGGAATACCAACCTTCCTCTTCTCTCCTCTTAAAGATGATTTTATCTCCTTATGGTCTCCTCCATAGTCTTGGGGTTATCATATTGAATCTTGTCACTATAGAAATAAGGTAACCCACTTAGAAACCTTTGTATTTTGATCTTCTCATCTTTAATGAAGTCAACATATTTCAACAAATCAAAGAACCTTTTCTCATGATATTCATCCATTGTCATGGTTCCCAACTTAAGTTCAAATAACTCTTTCATTTTCATTTCATAATAATGTTTGAACAAATATTTCTCTTGGAATTATCCTTTGAACTTCCTCCATGAAATCATATTTTCATCAAGGTTCTTGGATTTCTTAAGTTGATCCCACCACATGGATTCCTTTCCTTGCAAGTGGTAGGTTTCAATTATAGCTTCTACCTATGAGAGGTAATTATGCAGCTGTAAATATTTCTTCATTTCCAACAGCCAGGGCTCGGCCTCTTCTCCTTTCATGTGCTCACCATTGAAATTTGGGGGCTTGATCTTCCTGATTTCACCTTGTAAGATGTCATCCTCATGCCTTATCATTAGCCTCTTGATAGGAGACACAATTGTGTTTCTCCTTGGCCCTAAACTTGCATGAGTTTTGTTGGTGGATTGCCTTGGAGAATGATGGTGCGTTCTCATGCTTCTTTACTTCCTATCATTCCCATGATCATCCCTTTTTCTTTGGGATATGGATGTTGACAATTGTCTAGCACTAGCTTCTTACTAGGTTCTAGGTTCCTTATTGACTTTCTTGTGCAAAATATTCAAACTTTGAAGTATCTCCTCATGAGCCTTCATGAGTCTTTCTATATATGCTCTATAGCTCTACACTTTCCTATGTAGGTTTCTCATAGTTTCATGATCTTAACTGCCTCTTCTTTGATTTGAATTTGTATCAACATTTCCCATGATGACATGTAGACCTATGATATCTTTATCATGGCTGTAAGATCCATGAGAATAATCTATAACTCCAGTCCTCATACAAGAACCAAAGTTTATCTCTTGTACCTCTAATTATGCAAGAAATGTGCATATAATAATTATTGTTAGAACAGGCATAACATAAAACATTTCATTAATTGTAATATAGGTAATTATTCTCATATCACGATGCAACAATCATATTTTTATTCCTTAAATGAATTCCCTTCATAAATATATTTCCAACAGCTATACTCGTGCCTTAATATGAGTTCTAAGAAAAAAGTTACAACATTTACAAGTTAAAATTTCTAGTCTTTTAGTACTACAGAAATCACTTTTACTCTAGGTTGAAATAAGTATTCTACTCCTCAAGACCTTTCTAACAAATCTTCATTTTCTCAAATCCAAGCTCTGAGCTAAAATGTATTGTTCGAAGAAGTTTAGGTTGTTTTTTCCAATTTATCCTTGTATGTTATAGGTGGCTTCTTTTCTTCCTGCATGTTTTTACATACCCAAATCTTAAATCTAGCTTCAAGGTTGTCTTCTATGGTTAATAAGATTTATATAGATTACTCTTGAGCCTCAAACAAACTTTTGAGTAGGGAGTTATTCCCTCTAGAACAAATTTGGTGCCAAAAGTTTACCCTTACTGTTTTGGCTATAACTTTCTCATACAAGCTCTATTTTTCAAATTCTTTATCTCATTGGAAATCTCTCGGTCTCTTTTATTTGAGTTGCAAATTCAAAGATTTATTTTGTGAGTTTTGATTGACCAAAAATGTTGTTTAAGGTCTCAAAAATGCCTAGCAAGTTAATGACCTTCAAAAACTACAATTTTTCTCATAAAATTTACTATTTTTATGTTATAATACCCCTTTAAATCTAAATTGTTGATCTCAAATCATGTGCAATCTGATTCGTTGATCCGTGCTCCATATACCATCATTGATCGATGTTCTCCTTTGGGTGCGCACATCATTTATACAAAACTTTTGATCTGACCATCGACCATCGTCCCATTCCCTCAACAATTGATTTTCACACAACTCTAAATTGGCCAACCCGACCATCGACCATCAATAGTCGGTGATCCTTGCTAGCTTAAAAAACACCTCTCAAATCCGGGCAATGACTGACCATTGGCCATCGACTTATTCTTGGCTGACCTAGAAATTGGTAATGTGGAATGACATATGGATTTTGAAGTGGCATGACAAATCGACGTTGACGTGGAATGAAACATCATAACCCTCTTTCCTTCATCGGTCATTAGTCTATTTTCTTGGACGAATCGAAAACCTCGTCGAATCAAATAACGCCCGACCATCGACCCATCAACCATCGACAACTTCTCTTGTTCGATCAAAACATTTTTTCGAATCTGTTTGATGTCCAAGAATCAACTATTTGATATTTTCGTTGGTGACTAAAAACACTTTATTGAATCGGTCAACCCAAATGTTAGTCGTCGGTGATTTCTCTTTCCAACTCCAACACTTATAAATTTTCTACATTTCTATTATTGAACTGGATCGTCGATCTACCAATTGAAATGACCTAAACCATTGATTTGTTGAACTTTTCCCAACTATACCGACAAACTTAGATTATCGTTCTGATCCATTTCATAAACCTTGTAAATGAATCTTGGCCATCGATCAACCTCATCCTCCCAATGGCTGATAATGAATCTCGATCGTCGACTCTCTAACTTCACCAATTAGGAGAAATGAATCTCGGTCATTGATCTGCTCCATTTCTAAATGGACAAAAAAAAATCTTGGTCGTTGATTTGATCAACCTTTCAAATGAATGAACCATATAGACCTTTAAATTTATTCAAGTGAATCTCAACTGTTTTTGTCGAAATCAAACACGATCTCAGCCATTGATTCATCAACTCTTCCCATCTTCTATAGGTGATCATTAAAGCTCAAATTTCGACCTTCCAAATTGAATTTAACTCTGCAACCTTGCAGATTGGTTCCATTGAACCTCTTAAATAGTTTTGAGTCCTTTAAACATGAATCTTTCTCACAAATTTGGGGATTTCTCTTCTAATTCTTCTCTTTCTTTCCCCCAAATTTGCACAGACAAACATGTAACAATTAATTTACTAAATTTTCCCTCATTCTATCCCATACAAGCACAATGTTTGAACTTGAGATCTTTTATAACATAATGTGACATCCCCCGGCCCAATCCATGGACATTATGGTGTGAAATACTCATAAAAATGAAAAATTGTAAAGTTACTGCTAAGTAATTAATTTCATGTAGCCCACAACTACAAATTACATACAAATTTAACTATTGTCTAATGCCATTAAATTGATGCATCTATAGAATACTAAAATAGACATGAATGCAACTTAATAATTCAACACAACAACATATAAATCATTCTTAAATACACATAGTTCATGCACAACAATTTAACTCATAAAATAACACAACAACAAGATAAAACACTTATCTTTCAAAGTAGTTGTGCAACCAGTTGCCTGGGAGAGACGTTCCACCCAATGATAGAAAATTTGTTCCAAATCCCAACATCTAGTCACCCCTGAGCAGAGGCTAGTAATCCAAAAAATGGGGTGGTCTCTAACAGTCGACTCACAACTCATAAAACTCACAACCCACTAGTAATCTCCTACATCTATCTTAATTTTTCACCATATCTCTTCCTCTCAACCTTCCTAACCCAAGGAATGTACCCCTTCACTGATATCATCCCCTCATGCATCCCATTCATTTATCAAGGCCTCTCTCACATAGGTAATTAGGAATCTCTCAACTAGGAAATTGATACTAGGAAAACTACCTACAAACCACAACAAACACTTGTTGATTTAGTGCAACTCACACAGGAGTTCACTCTTCAGACCTGAAAAACCAACTCTTTAGTTTCCATATCCAAATACGCTCTAGATATGCTCCAAAATGCTCCAAAATTCTCCCTCCATGGATACACCAGCTTCAAGCTCTCTTTTTTTGCTCACTCTTTGTTGCTCATGCAAAACATTGACTAACTAAAAATTGTTACCCCAACCCATACAAATTTCATATCCTTTGTCTTTATTTCTTGACTCACACACTTCTCCAATATGATTGTACTCAACCCCCATGTGCCCAATGGGTGAGTGCAAGCTAATGATGGTCTCTCATGACGCATTAGTGGCAATGCAAACATGAAAAAACAACAATCTATTAACTTGGAGGGATTATTCAAGGTACTTTTACAATGAAGTTCAATATGGTGTAAGAATATGAAACAAAGGAAATTGAATTAGATTTCCGAATATACAACTTTTATTCATAAAAATTGTGAATAACTAGGTCAAATTTAATTTTTTTTCTAAAATTCATGTTATTTTTCCAACAAAATATAAGGTATATGTTTTCATTCGTGTAGGTGTTAAGTCTCTTAACGATGGAATTTAGTTCCTAAAACTTCTATACTTGTATAGAACCCATTTTTTTGTGTCATGTATCTTTTGGAAATTTTTAATATTAATTTTATATTTTTTTTAAATTATCAAAGTCAACATATGCCTAAAATTACAATGTTTGTTGTTTGTGCAGACTAAAAGGGTCTTAAAATGATCAAAACAAATTTTGTTTTTTTTTAGATCGTAGGTATCGGTCTCATATTGTATCACATATAACTCATTTGAGAAATGGTTAAGACGATAAAATTTTATAGCAGAAATAAGAGAGGTATGTATTCTAGGATTTTTATACATGTGAAGACAAAAGTAGATTAAAAATAGTAAGAAATAATAATAAAAAAATTTAATTATATATTTGAAATCTACATAGTCGAATCGATCTATATACATAATTTCATCAACAACTAAATTTTTTATCCCAAACCTAAGTCTGAGCCAACCAAGTCATCATACACCTTATCAATCTCGCCCAAAAAAATTGAATTGAAACAAGCGTTCATGCGCTTTAGGAATGTGTGCATGCTCCTAAAAAACATTTCCTTACTTATCTATCTTTTTCCTCCCTCTCCTACATATACCCCCCCCTCTCTATTTCACTCTCACTCTCCCTCTCTACCCCCCTTTTATATCTCCCTCTCTCTCCCTCACACTCATATACATGGTAAGACCTAGACATGGAAAGATTTAGACATCACAAGGCATGGAAATACCTAGAGCTAGAACTTACCTTGACATTCCTCATAATCTCACACCCACTCCCTCTCTATCCCCCCCCTCTTCCACTCTCCCTCTCTCTCTCTCTATTTCTCTCACTCTTATACTTTTTCCCTAACTCCCCTCTCTCTTCCACCTATGTTCCACTCTTTCTCTCTGTCATCGTTGTTAGTCTCAACCTCACTCTCCTTTCCCCTCTTTATCTCTATATTCCCCCTCTTTGTCTCCCTTTGTATCCCCCCCTTCCTCTCATTCTCTCACCACCCACCTTATATTTCTCCCTCTCTACTTCCCCTCCTCTCACTATACCTCTCTCTACCCCCCATCTCTTTCTCCCTCTCGTCCTTCTCACAGTACTCTATCTCTACCCCTCCTCTTTGTCTTACTCTCTCTCCATCTCACACTCTCACACACTCTCTGTCTCCCCCCCCTCATCCATCTCTTTCTCCCCCCCACCATGCCACTATCTCTCCTACATCTACCCCTCTCTCCTACATTTACCTCTCTCTCTAACACCCCTCTTTATTCTCCTTTCTCTCCCTGTCACACTCACACACACTCTCTATTTCCTTACTATTCCTTTCTCTCTCTCCCTCCCACACACACTTTATACCCCCCCTATATGTCTTCCTCTATCTCCCTCCAAAACTCTAACACACTCACTCTCTACCTCCCCTCTTTGTCTTCCTCTCTCTCCCTCCGACACTCTCACACACACATTTGGTTCCCCCTCTATGTCTTCCTTTGTCTCCCTCCCACACTGTCACACACATATTTTCTATCCCCCCTGTATGTCTTCCTCTCTTTACCTCCCACACTTTAAAACACTCACACTCTACCTCCATCCTTTTTCTACCTCTCTCTACATCCCCTCTTTGTCTACCTCTCTCTTCCTCCCATATTCTCGCATACGCACTTTCTATCCCCCATTAAGATATTTATGTATATCTACCCCCATTTCCTATATCTCCCCCCTTTTTCTCACAATCAATGTCACTCACTCTCCATCCCCTCTTTCTTCTCCCTCTCACTTTCTCTCCCCCTCCCTCTCACTATCTCTCCTCTCACAATTAGTCTCAATCTCCCTCCACCTCATCCTTGTCCATCCCACCTCTCTTTCTTTCTCTTCCCCCATCTCACACTCACACATTCTATTTCTACCCCCCTC
>ML782751.1:791550-831807 GCA_009831015.1 Picea engelmannii | reverse complement strand
TCCTCTCTTTCTCTCCTAAATGTACCACCACTTTCTATCTCTCATTGTTAGTCTCACTCTCACTATATTTGTCTCCATATATCTCCTCTACTCTCCCCCATTTATCTCTTTATATATCTCTACCCCCTTTCCCCTCTATCTTCCCCCTTACTTCCTCCCTCCCTCTCTCTCCACCCCTTCCTCGCTCCCTCTCTCTCTCCCCATCCCTCACACTATCTCTCCACTCTCTCTCTCATACATCCACCCCTCCCCACTATGTATCCCCCCTTCCTCTCACTCTCTCTGCACCCTATCTCTTTGTCTCCATCTCCCTCCCTCTAACACACTGACACATTCCTTTTCCAACCCCCTCTCTTTCTTTCTATTCCACCATATCACACTCACACATTCTCTCTACTCCCCTCCTCCCTCCCATTATCTCTCCTCTCTTTCTATCCTACATATACCACATATTTCTCTCTCTCATTTTTGTTAGTCTCACTCTCACTATATCCCCCTCCCCCTCTCTCCTATACTCGCCCCCTATTTCTCTCTTTATATTTATCTACCCCCCCTTCCCTCTATCTCCATACTTCCCCTCACACTCAATCTCACTCTCTATTTGCCTCTCTCTCTCTCTCCCTCCCTTTCTACCTCCTCCTCTTTGCCCCTATTTATACCTCCCTCTCTCTCTCCCTCTCTGCCTCCTCCTCTTTTCCCCTATTTCTACCTCCACCTCTCTCTATCCATCTAAAGATGAGGCATGTCTCACAACGAATAAAAAATATCTGAAATAGAGAAATATAGCCTTGCCTGTAAGTTGATTTTTAAGTTTTTGTTCT
Organism: Picea engelmannii; assembly: GCA_009831015.1. Lineage (NCBI taxonomy): Eukaryota > Viridiplantae > Streptophyta > Pinopsida > Pinales > Pinaceae > Picea > Picea engelmannii. The sequence goes on along the minus strand of ML782751.1, from coordinate 830,986 downwards.
TATTCCAATGGATTACTTATACGAGTACTTACATGAACATGACCATGACCTAGAATATAACCTAGACATATACCAACACCTAGACCCCCTAGCTCTCTACCCCCCCTTTTTTCCCATCTTCCTCTCACTCTCACTATCTCCTCCCATAACCTAGACCACAATATAGAGCTAGATATAGAGTTATACATTGACCTAGATATTGAAATAGACCACCCATACTCTCACTCTCTACCCCCCATGCCATCTCTCTCACACTCTCTACCCCCTTCCCCCATAGACATAGACCCTAACTATGACCTAGACCATAACATAGAGATAAATATATATTTAGAAGATGACCTAGAGTTTGACGTAGACCATGAATTGGACCATGAAATAGAGCTATATCTATATTTATACGCTGACCTAGAGCTTGACAATGCCGAAAATAATGAAACCTATCATGACTTGTTTTTTTTCGTCTATTACTCGTTATATTTAACCTGAACACAGATCTTGATTAATCAACTCACATAAATAATATTACTTTGTAGATTCATGAAATCAAATCTCATACCTACTCTACCAACCTCAAGGAAATTCATATCAACAAACAAAACAAACTGCAAAAGAAAAATTGTAAATGAAATGATTGCAAATGATGTTCTCTTTGCAATGCATTTTCTGATCTCCACCCCTTCTAGGAAAATATAGAATATGTTATCCCTCTGTAAATTCCCAGAGGTTGCTTAAAGGTAGAAGAAATTTACCAGAGGCAACCTTATCCAACCACTTCGAAACTGGGATCTAACCCTGCTAGTTTCAGAGAGAGATCTCTCTGTAAGTTTTAACTTTGTTTCTGAAATTCAGATCTTAGGCTAGTTAAAATAAATAGGACCAAGTTGTTTGTTTTTTATAAAATGGTTGAAATGTCACTTACGCATCCATTGTGCTATGGGGTCTTTTTTAAAAAGATAGAGATCGAAGAACAAATTTTTTAAAGATTCACTTCACAGGGCAGGATAGTGCAACTATTGGATTCTTTAGAAATAAAGTGATGGATGGTCGAAAAAGATGAGATTATCAATTAAATTAAAGAAGCAATTAAGAATTTCTCTACTATAACATCAGAGGATAAACATGTAGATATTTAAAATCTTAGGAATAGAGTACACAAAAGGTAAATTATGCAACTTTAACTCCTTTTAAATGATCAGATTAGAAAACGACATGATAACTAATAAAGATAAACATTCCACGAAGAAATAAAAACTTCACCAACATCCAACATGCGGGAATCCTGTGAAATGTATCTTTGTTTTACTGAAAGATCTCTTGATAAAAATTAAAGTGGTTATAGCTTGCTAGGGCGTAAGATCAACCCTCAATACTTCTAAGTTCAAAGTTTTTATCATCAAAATTACAAATGACCCTGTCATTAATGATCAGGACGTGGCAGATTCTAAGTCTAACTAACTAGATAACAAGATACAAAAATGTAGGAATTGATGATGATCTGTCAGATTTCTCATGTCTATTCTAGGGAAGGTCGTTGGTGATTCATTCATGTGACTTTGACTACTCCTTCTTGCTGACTTGGATTGGACACCTCATTTCTTACTCGATCAAATTGCACAGCTCTTCCCATCTCAGCTGACTGGGAATGGTGACTTTGAGAAGTCTTTGATAAGTTTCATCCATTTCAGTATATTTGGCAAAGGTGGGTTTGACTATGAAAATATATTTGATTTTGTGTTGTATGCTGAGGTCTGGCTACAAAGTCTCCAAGAAAGCCTTGCCTATTATGCTTCCTTGTATCCCTAAGAACTTAGGACTGTCCTTGGCCACTATATATATTTTTTTCTTGTAGTCAGGAAGGGTCATCAACTTGTCATTTAACACCATTAAACCAATAATACCTTTCTTTTGTAGGGCATCGATCTTGCTGAAAAACCATTGAACTCTGATGTCCATGTTCTGGACTTTCTCTTCCAGCTGTAACATCAATCCTCTTTTGTTCAACACCCTCTTGACTTCAAGGATAGTATCTGTATTGTCTTCAATATTCAAGTATTCCAATTCCTCCCTGGTCTTCCAAATCATAAACCTAATGATTTCGTTAGCTTCTGTGGGCATTCACCCAGCTCTCCTTTTATCTTGTCGATAACTTGTCTTCTTCTTAGCACCAGGTCATGTTGCTCGAACATGATTTGCACCTTGGGCCATATTTCATTTATGGATTTAGAGATATCCATCCAAATATTATCCTTAGCCTCTCCTAGTGTTTTTCCTCCCACTGTTTGTTTCTGAAGCTACTGTGATTCCTGCTTGAGCTTTTCCGTTGCTTGCCTCTCAATATTGTAGCTTGTCTGGTAGGAATACTTAAGCTCCTGGAGATTCTCAACCTCTCTTTTCAGTATGATGATTTATGTTCCTTGCAAGGTCATATCCTCCATTGATTTTGATAGCGCTACATATTTTTCCAGGGCTGTGAGTGGGGTGGCCGACGAAATTTATGCTCTAGTGGTTGTTGGTACAGTAGTTGTGCTAACTTTTGTGAGGGGAACCACACTCAGTGGTATGATATCCATAGGTGTTTCCTGTTCTTCCTCCTTCACCAACCTTTCCAACTCTACCTCCATTTCCTTTATCTATGTGTTCTACTGCATGATCAACTTTAGCAATTCCTCTTTCTCATCCTCCATCTCAGCTATTTATCTAGCCTGTAAGTCTTCTGTAGGTGGTATTTTTAGTTTCTTTCTCAGATATGCTATGTAAAAATGATTTTTCTTTAGAATCTCCTCTGTTTCTTTCACATTCGAGGGGTCATAACCAATTTTGAGCACCAATTCTTCTAAAGACTTGATTCTGTTATCCTTGGAAAAAGATGATATCTTTTCCAACTTTAACTGAGTCTCAACATTGTTCAGGGAGACTTGTAATTTTGCAGCAGTAGAAGAAGCATGGGACAATGTTGAGAAAACCATTTCACTAGTCTACCTATGCACATCCATCTGGTTAGCTAGATGAACTTGTTTGGTATCAAATTCAAGGGTTGACCTTTTATAGTCAGTGATCTATGTGGGTTGAGGTACATGTGCTTGCAGAAATGCTAGGTGCATTTTTCCTTTCTCTTTATCAAAAGATGATAACAGTTTGTGTTGTGTTGTGGATGTTTTCTTCCAGAGCTGAGCATACGTGTTGTTGGTCAACATCTGATTCTTCTTTTTTATCATATTGTATTTCTAAAAAATGCTCAACTTTATAGATCCATGTGGAGGTTGGGTGGTCACAGTTGTATCAGTCTTCTTCTTTGAAGAAGAAGTAGATATCACCTGATGGTCACTTGAGGGAAGTGGTGTACTTTCTCCCTTGGCTACTTTGGAAGACTGGATCTCTTCCTCTCCAAACCTATGAGTGGTGTGAGTTGTTTTAGGCCTCTTATTGTGTACCTGAAAATCCTCTGTTGATACTTTCGTGATTGAAGGAGAAGCATCATTCCTCGGTATTTTTTCCTTTGGTACCTGAGGAGTGGTAGTCTATGAAGTCATGATTAGGGAAGACTGTTGTTCAGTGTCTTCCAAGGTGTTCACTTGCCACTCTGTCTGGTTAGCAAATTTCTCAATGTCAAGCTTGAGTATATCAGTGTATGGAGAAATTTTGTTTTTCTCTCTCATCTCTGCAATGATCCCACTTGGATCATAATGCCAAGTGAAACTGGAACTGAATTTTATTTCCTTTAATAAATTGTTTGATTCTTCACCAGCAACTCAACCATTGCAGATAAATGGTCCTATCTGCCCTTTGATTCTCATTAGCTATTTTTTCTTCAGAGATACAAAATGTATATCATCCAAATTGATCATTTGCCTAATAAACTCCAGGGAAAATATCCTGACAGGAAAATATGTAGGAAGCTTGTATGGTGCCAGCTTGCATCCATATATCCTAATTTCGGTATGATTTTTATAAAGGTACCAATATCCCGTTTTGGTGAGGTCAGAGAGGTCTAAGATTCTCTGGACCTCCTCATTTATCCTTGGCTTTGGTCTTCCACTGAGCATGCTTACCACTGGATGGTAAAACTACTCAATAAACTATTTGAAATTGAATTTTGTAGAGTTTCTTCTGAGCAGCAACGTCCAAGAGGTTACAGCCTGTGGTTCGTCGTCCTGGTCCATATTCTACATGGGGAAGGAGAACCTGTTTGCTTGGGAGAAAATGAACATATAAGCCAGTATTGACGAATAACGGAACATGCCCTCTGTGGCGAATTTGAGAAGCTGATCATGGATGTTTTCGACCAAAAATGTGTTGTTATCAAACTGGATGGAGGCCTTTTCTTCAACCAAGAAAATGGATAGGAAACCCAAGATGGGTTCGTCCACCCACTCGTCTGAGAAATAGCCGAGCATACAACACAATGATGAGATAATTTGGCTGCCCTTTTCCGAGAACATGGAGGAATGGTAAGGGGGAGTTTTCTTGGGAAATTGGGCATCCTGTGGAAGGGACAACTCAAAAATCTATGCTCTTTGGGGAAAAGTAAGATTCTAGTACATTTCTATAAGTGCTTCAATGGTGAGGGGAGAATGGGTTTTGGCTCTAGGTATCTGCATCATTTGATATATGGCCTCGGGTATGATGGAGAACAAAGTTTCTCCAGATGATGAAACTATGGTTCTTTGGTCGGGGAGGTAATATACCTGACATTTGAGGGCGAATTTGGGAAAATGGTGAATTTGAGGAAAAAGATACAGAGGCAGATTTGACTCCCATAGCCCAATCTCATCGATGTGATCCATGAATGTGTCTTTGAACCATGTCTGAAGTTCAGCAAAGTTGAATTCGCACTTGGTTTCTACGATTAGGTAATCCTTATCTGCAAGCGAAATGTGGTTGAGATCGACAGGAGGTGGGAGGAATGGATTTTCCTCGACCTCTGATCTTTTAGATTTAGGTGCCATCGATCCAATAGGTACCTACACAATGAAACAAATCGTTAGTAGGAAAAATCTACGGTTGGGTTACTGGTTTGAAAGGTGAGCCAAAGAGGTTTTGGGCATGTAGGGAATACGAGAAGCGTGCAAATGGTGGAAATAGGGTTAAGATTAAGAAAACGAGTATCTATTAGGTGCAAGGAACAGGTCAACAGACTAACGAGTATGTTAGACCATGATAAATGGCCAACGAATCACTTGAGGCAAGAGGTGGCATGTAGGGATGGGTGACAGGTGTGCCAATATGATGTGGAGGACGATGGTTGGATGATAGGGGAATGGGATGTGACTTGTAATGGGCGAGTGGAGGGGACAGGTTGATGGGGTTATGAGACGGGACTTGTAAGGATGGGTAATGAGATATGACATCATGAGGTGGCGGGATAATGGAGGATGATGTCATGACATAGTGGAAGTATGGTGGTAAGTTGGAAGGGTGGTAAACAGTAAGTGGTTTGGAGTGGAGAGATTCTTATGCAATGGGTTGATGACACGTTGGGATGGGACTTGCCGAAAAAACTGCCTCATTCCGGACCCCCCCCCCCCCAACGTTAAATTTAGGACAGTTTGGGGGGTCCGTGATCTTCTGCTAACCATAGATCCAAGCGTTGTTGGATCCACCATTGATTTATGTGCTTGCTTTAGTCTCTATATCGGACCCCCCCCCCCACCATTAAAGGTAGAACAGTCGAGGGGTTCTGAAATTTGTTTTCCTCCATTGAAATGAGTGTCGATAGATCATCCATTGATCTTAGCGCACCCTTTATTCACCATATCAGACCCCCCCCACTGTTAAAGGTATAACGGTTGAGGGGGTCCGGAATCCGCTATCCACCATCGATTTGCACGCAGCTGGATCAATCGTTGATTTCAGTGCGCTCTTTATTATCTGAGCGTGAAACAAAAAATGTGCAGTGCAAACTTAGGCTTAGTGATTTTTTGTGGGTTTTCTACGTTGCTTCCCATGCCTTTGTCATCATGGGGTTAGGAAAAAACCTCAAACACCAAGATCATGCATTTCCATCGAACATCATATAAATTTTATTGAAAGAAAACTGACTAGCCTATGTCCTATCCTACTTACCTACACCTTTAGCCCAGATTAAACTTTTGGGCTAAGAAATTACTCTATCCTGGGGCTATTTGATTAGGATTAAATAGTATGATCAAATTTATTCACTAACTAGACTAACTACTTGGCTAAGATTGAATAGTTTAGCCAATATTATTCACTAATCCTATGAACACATATTCAAAAGGACTTGGCCATGTTTAAACTGTATGGATCAATTCATTGTTATTGCATGGGGCTTTATCCATTTTCTTTTATGCCCTCTTTTATTCTTTTCTCATTTTTTCTTTTTCTCATTTTTACTTTCTCTCATTGTTTCTTTCTTTTCTTTTTCTTTCTTTCTTTTTTCTTTTCTTTCTTTTTCAAATCATTTGCAAAATGCAACATTATTGGAAAACAAAAAATACTAAAGGGACAAACTTTCAATCACCAATTGATCCTATAAATTATAGGGTTATAACAACGGCTCCACCTGGGGATGGTACTTTCCTTGTGAAGTGACAAGAACCTACTTTCTGATGTCTGTAAAGGTTTCCTCCATTGCTTTATTGTTGCTATCTTTTTTGTTTTTACTTTGGGAACCTAGTGGTATTGGTTAGTGTCTTAGGGCCTTCTCTGCAGGCTTCAACCACTCAATCAATATCACCTATACAAAACCTGAATGAAAAGGGAAATGGTATGTACAATGAATATGGATTCATGAGATCTCTATTGGGGAGGAAAATAATGCTTTAGCATCCTGCCATTAACTGGTCCACCTGGCAGGTTTGTTCCATCAATTTTTTTTAGGTAAAAATGTGTTATATCCTCTAAATGCCTGAATGGTGTAAGGGTCTTTCCATAAGCTATCGAATTTTCCATGCTCACCCTTGTCCTCATTTCTAGAATCCCATTTCAGAACCAAGTTGCCTAACTCAAAATCATCTTCTTTAGTCCTTCTGTCAAAAATATTTTTGATGTTCTCCTGGATAACCTGAGTCTTGTTGTAGACTTCCTTTGTAGATTGTGTTAAGTTGATCATTTGGTTTATCCTCCTCTGGACATCATTTGGCTCTACTTGTGATTCCTGCAGTAGTTTCATGACAGGGATGCCCAAGGAAAGAGGAAAAAATGCTCCATTACCCTACACCAATTGGTATGGAGACATGCCAATCAATATTTTGGTTCTTTTTCTGTCAGCCCAAAGTGAGAAAACCAACTTATTATTCCATGATTTTTTATTTTCTTGTAGTGTTTTCCTGAGAATGTTCACCAAAATTTTGTTTGAGGACTCGACTAGCCCATTTCCTTGAGGATAATAATCTATTGAGTGTCTCAAAGTAATGTGGTATTAGCTGCAAAAATCTATGAGTCTTTTGGATCTGAAGGTCGCTACATTGTCAGCTATAATTTTTTTGGGGCATCCAAAATGAGAAAAGATATTAGTTTCTAATTTTTTTATGATAACAGAGTCAATAGCTTGCCTGCATGGCACAACCTTGATCCACTTGGTGAAGTAGTCTGTGACCATGAGGATCCACTTGTGTTGGCTTGAGGAGGATGGATGTATTTCTCCAATAAAATCCAAACCCCATTGTTGGAAAGGGGCTTCAACTAAGATGGGTTTCATGGGGAGGGGCAACAACTTCCTTTTACCTTCAAAAACTTGGCATTTATGGAAAGAAGTAACTTTTTGATGAACATCAACAAACAATGTAGGCAGTAGAAACCAGCCCTTAAAATCTTGTTGGTTATGGTCTTCCAACTCAGATGTCCACCATAGTCTCATGCATGGAAATCCTGCAAAACTTTTCTAGTTTCATGTTTTAGTAGGCAATTAAGCAAAATACCACCGGGATCTTTCCAATAAAGATTACCTTCTAAAATACAAAATTTCAATGCTTTCAGTTTGATAAACCTAGCTTTGGTATTAGTTAGACCAGGAAGAGCTTGTAAGTTATGAAGTACAAAAATGAGGTCTTTGTTCCAAGGAGAGTTTAAGAATACTTCCTTTACATTTGGAGTTGCCTGCTCTTCATGTTCCTCAACTACAGCCAAAAAATTGATATCTAGAGCATGAAAATTTGATTCAGCCATTAGCTTGGCCAAACCCTATCCTTTGATCAGTTTAGTAGGTTTTATTTCAATGTCATATTCCAGAATAACCGCAATCCATTTTACTCTCCTACCATCTGGGTTATCTTGAGTTGGGATATCCTTTACCAATGCGTTTGGAAAGTATGCAATTGTGTGAGAATGGAGAATATAGACTCTGAAGTCCTTTATGGCCTTTACCAGGTAAAAAGCTTGTTTCTCCATTATGTTGTAGTTTAATGTAGTATCTCTCAAGGCTTTGCTGAAAAATGCTATGGGTTATTTGTTCCCTTCGCTATTTTTCTGCAATAGTATTGCTGCTATGGTGTGCTCAGATGAAAAATATCAAAGAGAAAAGTCTTTGGTGTAGTCTAGGTTGATCTGGACTGGGGCTTGGGTGAGGGCATGTTTCACTTACTCAAATGACTATTTGGATTTAGTATTCCATTTGATTTTTGTGTCCTTTTTCAACATGTTAGTGATGTTCCTAAGAAGTTCAGCCAAGTTGGGAATGAACATTCTAAGGAAATTTATTTTGTCGATGAATAATTGTAGTTCTTTGATGTTCCTAGGGTGTTCCTCCTTCTGGATGGATTCTATCCTATTGGGATCTATTTTAATTCCATATTTAGATATTATGTGTCCCAACATCTTTCCTTCTTCTAGACCGAAAAGAGACTTCTTTGGGTTCAACAAAATCCTGAATTTTCTGCACTTCTCAAACATGCATCTGAGGTGCTACAAGTGTTCTTCATCATATTTTGAGTATACAATCACATCATCCAGATATATGAGTATAAACCTTCCTAATTCGTTCACAAAAGCAATATCCATTTCCCTTTGAAAAGTAGAACCAACATTCATCAAGCCAAAGGGCATCTTCACATACATGAAGGTTCCCTAGGGTGTGGTAAATGTTGTCTTCTCTTGATCCTCTGGGTGGACAAGGACTTGGTTGTAGCCCGAGAGACCATCTAGTAAGGATATCCTACTGGACCCAACCACTTTTTGCAAAATGTTGTCCATTTTGAGAAGTGGGTAATTATCTTCGAGGGAGAATTTGTTACGATTCCTGAAATCTATGCAAAGTATGATCTCACCAGTTTTCTTCCTGGTAGGAACTAGGTTAGAAACCCATTTGGAAAATCTCAAGGGGACTATGATTTTTGCATCGTACATATTTTTTATTTCTTTCTCTATCAGGGGAAGCAACTTGGGATTTATTCTCTGAAGTTTCTACCTAAAAGGTTTGTGTTCTTCTTTTATAGGAATCTGATGTTGTATGATGCTTGTGTCGTAGGATTTTAAGTCCTCTTAACCCCAGGAAAAAACATCCACATATTCTTTAAAAAGTTCAATGTATTTGCATTTTTTCTCAGGGGGTAGATATTTATAAAGTTTTATCATCTTGGGATTTTCATCTGTTCCTATGTTGCACTCTTCGACCTCTTTACCACTAGCCTTAATTTTCATTTTTTTGGCTACATCGTTAAAATCGGACAAGTCTTGCAGCGGAACTAAACCTCTAGGTAACACATTATTTTTCAACTGTAGAATATCATAATCTATCTCATTTTCATTCAATTCATCTGTATCTACTTTATTTCCATTCAAAACTTTAGAATCTATGTTATTTACACTACCATTTTAAAAAAAAGATTTATTTACAATCTCATCATCATTTTCTAAATCTATGCTTGTACATTCGAAATCATTCTTACACCATAGGAAGTCTTCAATTTGATCATCATTTCCAAATACTTGCCAGTATATGATGTTGTCAGGAATGGTTGGTGTTCACTTCACCTCCACTGTGTACTTGCGAGTGGGATGAAAAGGAATACAGGTAGTTGCCGATGTAGCCAACCCGTCTGCAAGTATGTTTTTTCCTCTAGGCATTACCTGCAAGTCAATTTTAGTAAAGCATTGCAACGCATCCAACACAACATTCCTATAGGCTCTAAGTCTGGGATGTTTAGCTACATACTCACCTTTGATTTGTTTGATAATCAATTCAGAATCACCCCTTACCATTATATGTTTGGCACCAACTTTCTTCAATAATTTCAGGCCAAGCATCAAAGCTTCATACTTGGCTATGTTGTTAGTGCATTGGAAATTCAGTTTGTAGGAATGACTCTCTGAATACCTTGATCTGTGATTATGTAACCAAACTCCGGCTCCAGCTCCCTCTTTGCTTACTGAACCATCAAAATCCATGCTCCAAATATTTGTTGGTAGTTCCTCCCTTTCTATAGTTTCCACCTTTCTTGCCTCAATGATTGCTTTACTTTCTCTTGAATCATGTGTATCATCTTCCTGTTGAGCGATTTGTTCTTCCACATCACCATAATTTTATAGAATGAAAGAGTCCAGGTCAGAGTGTGCAGAGTATAATGGGTAGTTATGCATCGTTTCCGGACTACTAACCATATACTTCATCAAGGTTTCTCTATACAGTCTCCTCTGCTATTCGAATACCGAGATGGTGGCATAGGACATATCTAGCTGGAGGGTTCCTTTCATCTTAGCTCCCCATGATCTTGATAGTAACATACCGTATTTTGGGGGAATATCTGCAACTACTATATCCATTACCATACTCTTTGCTAGGATTTGAGGTAAGGTAATGCATAAGTCTTTGATTAGACCTATACATTTAACCTTGTTGGAGTTGAAAGGATGCAAATCTTTGTAGGGTCTGGTGACCTCGATTCCTAACTTTTCCATCACGTCTTTGGGCATTAGGTTGTGAGAGGTACCCAAATCCAGCATAGTGTTATGTAATATCATATGGTGGATGTTTAGGCTGATGTAAAAAGGGGCCAGAACACCATTATCAGTTTGACCATCAACTTCAGGACCAAACAAGAGCTTTGGTCGATCATAAGAAAGATTTACTATGTTCGAGTGATTTACATATCCAACATTAAAAGACTTAGTACCTATCTCAGGTTCGATGCTTAAAGCTTTAATCACCTGAGACCTATAAGCATTATTGTTCATCAGCTTAGAGAGGGGAATGGGAATTTTCAATTTGTCTAGTTCCCCTTCAAGGCTAAAAGTAGTGGAAGCTCTGCTTAGGGTTTTTACCTCTGGTTTATCTATGAGAGCTCTGTGACCAAGTGCCCTTTCTTGACTAGTTGATGAAACTTCAGTCTGATTCGCTCTTCATAGAATTTCGGGAGTTTTTTATGTAGGAGATTCAACATCATTTCTCTCAGGGAATTTCTTGGGAGAGTCTTCTGAGGTTTTCTTGGTTTCGACTATTCTCTTTGTTACAATAGCCTTGTTTGTTTCAACATCCTTCTATGGAGGGTTGTCATTTTCCCTCTTTCTCCTCAATTTATACTACCCATGGACCTCCATTATAGCATTCTCAAAGGCTTGATGTTCTGTTTCTTCTTCTTTCTCATTGACCTATGTTTGTGACAAGAGAAAAATATCATGCTCTTCCTGGGTAAGAAAAATGGATTCATCATCATGAATGCCCATGACGTTTATATGAGTGTCATCAAACTCCTCGATTAAATCCTCCACATCATCAACATAATTTTCCTGGAGGGGTGTTCTGATCAACTAATCAATCCCCCTCTATTCTCTTTGATCCCTAGGATCTCTCTATCGGATCAGAGGTGGATTTCTTCTGAAGTTTGGGTTTTGAATTGGAGGAGAAACTTGGTTCTCCCTGGGAGGATTTCTTTCAGCTATAGTAAGTCTCTCCATCATCCTTTCCATATCTTTGGTTAAGGAATCCAATTTGGCATCTGAAGAGGATGTTTTAGGTTCCTCTTTGATTGTGACCCTCCTCTTCATTCTTTGCCTAGCTCTTCTAGCTAGTAGATTAGCCTCCACACTATCTGCACTTTTTTGCATGTCTTCTAGAGTACATGAATTTATTTCCCTTAGATGATATGACATATCTGCACCGAATCCATCTGGAAACTTGATTAGTGCTATATCTTGAGGGGGTTTTATGTCAGCTGGGATGGCATTGTAGAGGTTATTAAACTGAGTGCAGTAATCCTGCACTAATTCTCCTTAATTCCTCTTGATGTTCTCATACTCTGATAATATCTGGAGTGGACTTTTATTAATCTCCCATCTATCTAAACAACTTCTGTGGAAAGTAGAAAGGTTTGCTATCGAAGTAGGGTGTAAGGCTTTAAACCACTTCTTAACATCCCCAATCAGGCTTTGTGCAAATAATCTTATCTGTACATCAGCTTCATCTACTTCTTGCAGATCAAAATAATCATTCATTTTGTCAACACTTGTTGTGCATTCAGAGGACCAATACTATAAAACTGAAGGAGTCTGGTTTGATAATCCTAAGGAATGGCATGTAAAGAAGCAACCAACACCAAGGGAGCATATATTTCTTCCATGATTATTGGAGAAGGCTAAACAACAACCTGTGTGATTGGAGGTGAGGTGACAGAAGTTGTAGAAGATGAGGGGTTGAGAGGAGGTGAATAAACTGGTTTAGATTTAATAGAAGTTGCGGTGATAATTAAGGCAAAAAGTTATACAAACTGCTGAAAGTGAGCTTTGTCTAAGGCTTGATCAAGATTCGCAACTAGACCTTCTAGCTTTTCAAATTCCTGGAGGAAACATTGATCAACTTCAGCTCTGGGAGAAAGTTGCGCATGTGTGCACAACTGTGTGACCAACAGTTGTGCCCTAAGGCGCGTCTGTTTATGTGATAGAGGTGCATGTTTGTGCCCCTATCGCTGACAGACGTGCATGAGTGCACGATTGTAGGATAAACAAGTGCGTATATGTGCCCACCTATGGGGAAAAACAACCGCTCCTTTGAGGCAAAGCTGAAAAGTGTAAATATTTGATTTTTTGGAGATTTTCAGATGTTTTTATGGGTTATGATTGATGATCAAGTACTGTATATGTAGATGCAGGTGAACAAGTTTGACAATGTCGATTCATTGGAGGGAGAGGGATTCGTCACGGCTAAGGGAGGCAATGACAATGAGGATCCGATGGTTTGTGATACTTTGGCAGCTTGTGGGTTGCCGAAGTTCTTTGAGTGCCCCCTGATATGGGCCTAAGAGTTTTTACTGTAGTTCCTAATTAGGATGTGGGATCCAGATCGACATTGCTTCATTGTGTGGGGTGAGGATATGGCCTTCATGGCGATGGAGGATATATACTTTCTGACTAGGCTCCCATTTTGGGGAACCCCATTACCAACATATCCGGTTCTACCCGATGATGGGTAGTTGGTTACCCTAGCCCAGAGGTATTGTCTAGGGGAGAACTTCATGTCGGGTTATGTGGTTAGCATTGGGGCGATGGATGCCCTTGTACATCATTGCGTCGAAGCGATGGTGGTGAGAGTATACAGGTCTCTCATGACTCAGCAAATTAGTGGGGGTCAGCTGAGGGTGATGCAGGGGGCTCTAGCGGGTGAGCATTTCACCTGGGGCGTGATGCTGCATTCCAATATGGTAGGGCATCTTAATAGGTGTCGTGCTACAGACTCAGGGGAGTTCACCTTTGGTTCTATCTTGGTGGCATGGTTTTTAGAGAGGGTGCCAATGTTGTGCCCTAGATTTCTTTTGGGTGCACTGGGGGTGCGAGAGCTGCGACTGAGGCGATGGGGGGCGATCTTGGTTCTCCACGGTGGTGGGGAGGGGGGGCACTATTTTATGCCCAAGATTTCATGAGTGTGGCGTCATATGCCACAGGTTATTCTCCAGTACCCGTATAGTGGGGTAGACTTCCGGGAGGACCCAAAGATGGTGCTTCTCCCTGGTGAGGTGTTTGATCGGAGAGGTATGTGGATGTATTTGCTTTGATGATTTGATAGTTATATAGTATAGCATATATAGTTTTATGTATGGATGGATGTTGATGCTATCATTTTTTTGTTGTGTGTGCAGATGTGGGACCACGTGATCGAGAGGTTGAGTTGGTCAGGGCACCAGTGAGACTGCCACAGAGAGAGCCACGATATGGGGAGAGACGGTGGTGGGATGAGGGTGGTGTAAGGATGGATAAAGAGGAGAGAGCAGGCTAGAGGCATTTATTTGATGATCCTCGGGCACGGCGTTCACATGCTCCTCTGGTGGAGGCCGGGGGAGATTTCGGGGATATTCGTCATCGCTTGGAGGCAGTGCTATAGGGAGTTCTCGAGGTCATATGGTCACAGATCCAAGATGAGGGAGTCTTGGAGTAGTGCATAGGTGTTCTGTTGGTGTGGCAGACCATGGTCCAGAGAGCAGCAGTAGCAGGTGTTGCGATGACTAAGTGATTTCCCCCAGGGCCGGAGGGACCGATAAATGGTGGGGTACTGCCTCCCGAGAGGGGTCCAGGTGGTGGTGCTCTAGAGGCTATTAGCATCCTAACCCACACATAGGTAGATCAATATATTCATATGTAATAAAGGTCAATATTAATAAGGCCTTCCAATAAAATAGAATAAGGTGGATGTAAGAAGACCTAATAGAAGCTTCCCCTTCTAGAAGGACATTCCTCTAGATGTTTCTCTTGATAGATATATTTAGTATAAATAAGGATCAAGGGTATGAAAACCCTATCTTGGATATTATTGTAATAGAGCATTGCTCAACTAGAGGTTTCCCCCTCGAAGAGGCCTGTGAACATTCCTTTCTGAATCAAAGTGCTACTTCTGTTGTTGTTCTTATATCATTTATGTGTTATTGTGGAGATTATGTTGGTTATATTATTGTTATTCTGCCATTTCTAGAATTTTATTTATGTTCTGCATAACTTTTTATATCTGGTATATTACAAGTGGTATCAGAGCACTTTCCTTGACAGAAATTGTGGGAAATATTTTTTCAGGGTAGAGACGTATTCCGATGTCTTTAAGCCATAGAGATCTGTCGTTACGCGCATAAACCTGCAGTTGATGGATTCATATACAAAGGAAATACAAGTGGTTCTTAAGCGCACATCTGTTGGCCACCCTTGTAACCCTTGTTGGTACCCCTTCGAGTGGTAGTGCATCAAACAACACCTGTGTATGGATCGACCTAGATTTCCTGAAGCCCTCTTTAGATAAATCGATCGGCCGCCTAACTGCTATAGTGCCACTGAGAACAACACTCAGGAAGATACTCTCTAGTACCTGGGTAGTTGGGTAGTATGGCTAAGGGTACGGTCTATCCTCTTTAGTTAGTGCCCTAAGATATTGGGCCGAGTACTATTGTTGGACCCCACATGTATATCAAAGAGCTATAGCACATGGCAAACCCTTGTATGTAGAATCCTTGAATACCTAACCTTTGGGGGACATAAACATAAACAAATTAAAACAGACAAGATCTATTATCTCGCAACTGTGTTCGGGTTGCCAAGTAAATACACATTTCTTTTTGGTTAAGCATTTGGGGATTTCATTGCCGCAGTAGTATTCAGACCAAAGTATAACTCCGCAGGTGAAAAAAAAAAAAAAAGTCTAGAATTTTTTTCACCATTATTTTAGACCTATTCCATTGGATTCATCTCTTCGCCCTTATCACATTCATCCATATCATTTTTCGGAAAAAAAATTGACCCCGCCTGCCCCTTTTCAGTTCACCCATCCTCATGGCCCATACCCATAGCTAAGACCTATAAACTCTCTTCAACACCTTGCAATCCGGTTTCCTCGATACCCAAAAAGAAGTGAAACAACTCAATGCTACTATTTCCTCCATCGATTCATCCATCAATACAACCATAAATACAACCATGCAGTCCTCAATGGAGGAAGTCAAACAAGAACTGACCACCCATCTTGAATCTGTCTTTGCATCACTCTGCACCAAACTAATGATCCCTATAGATGACCCTTTCTCTGATGCACCTCCAAAGACTGAAGGTGAACATTCCTCCCATTCCCATACCTTTCAACCCCATCACTTTCAACATGACCTACGCCTTCCGCGGGTGGATGTGACCAAATTTGATGGCTCAGACCCCACTAGTTGGGTCACCCAAATGGAACATTATTTCTCTTTATATGGCATTACAGATGACTTGGCCAAACTCTGATATGGTGTTCTCCATCTAGATCAAGAACATTGGCAATGGTGGCAATGGAGAAAAACTTCTCATCAAGGGTATGTTGCTTGGACCCAATTTGTGACTGAGATTTATGAACACTTTGAAACTGACACCAACCATTTGGGTCATTTGAAAAAGTTGAAACAATCAGGAAAGTAGAAGACTTCATACCTGCCTTTGAGTGCCTAGATTTTCGAATAGAGGGAATGACTGATGCTTTCTTTTGAAATCATTCTATCAGTGGCCTCAAGGAGGAGATTTAGGCCTATGTCCTCATGGCTCGACCTTCGAGTTGGGTGGAGGCTACTAAAAAAGATAAAGAAGCACAACATGTGGTATCCTCTCAAAACCATAAGCCCTCCTTTATCCCTCGCCCTAAACCCGTAAATCCTGCTACTCCCTCTGCCCCATTAAAGATCCAAAAATTGACCAAGGCTGAAATGGTTGAATGCCAACTGAAAGGCCTTTGTTATAATTGTGATGACAAATATTTCCCGAGCCACAAGTGTAAGGAACAAAAGATTTTTATGGCCATCTCTAAGGATATTTCGGAAGAGGATGTTGAAACTCCCCTTGTGCCTAAGTCACTTGAAATAACTGACATAACCCCTCCCCAAGACCCTCCCAAAGTGGAACCGATCATTTCCCTCAATGCTCTCACTGGCTTCTCCACCCCCCAAACCCTCAAGTTAATTGGTTACATCAAGAATTGGAAGGTCATCATTTTGGTTTATAGTGGAAGCACCCATAATTTTATTCATCACCACATTGCCCAAGAAACCCATTGCTACATCCATGCTGTCAACAATTTCCAAATCATGATTGCCAATGGTGGTTCTATGAAATGTGGAGGGCGTTGTGAAAATGAGTGTCTCCAAATTGGCGACTACTACCTAAAATCCCATATGTTTTCTATCGATATGGGCGGTTGTGATATTGTGTTGGGTGCAGACTGGCTAAGGACTTTGGGTCCCATCCTCATGGATTTTAAGGCATTAACCATGTAATTCGACCAGGAAGGCCACCAATATAAATTCCAAGGCATCAATGCTGGTTCACTTGAGGTCATTAGTTCCCATCGCATGGAAAAGATGCTCAAAAAATGTCATTCTGGTGTCATTACCCAAATGCATGCCATACAAGCAACAGAGACACCCCCAGTGCCAGAAGACCTCCAAGCTCTCCTTTCTAAACACCAAATGGTATTTTCCACTCCCCAAGGACTCCCTCCTTCCCGCGATGTCCATGATCATTTCATTCCCTTTGTACTCGGAAGCCTTCCTCCCAATATCCGTCTGTATCGCCACCCCTTTTCAAAAAAAAATGAAATTGAGAAAATGGTCCAGGAACTCCTTACTACAAGCGTTATCCGCCCTAGTACGAGCCCTTAATCTTCTCCTGTAGTCATGGTCCTAAAGAAAGAAGGTTCTTGGAGAATGTGTCATGACTTTCGTGCCCTCAACAAACTGACCATTAAAGACAAATTTCCCATTCCTGTCATTGAGGACCTCCTGGATGAATTAAGTGGTGCCCAATTCTTTACTAAACTCGATCTTCACTCCAGCTATCACCAGATATGTATGAAGGAGGAGGACATTCCTAATACGGCCTTTCAAATTCATGAGGGCCACTATGAGTTTTTGGTCATGCCCTTTGGCTTGTGTAATGCCCCCTCCACCTTCTAAAGCCTCATGAATCATGTCTTCCATCCTTTTCTTCATCATGTTGTATTAGTTTTCTTTGATGATATCCTCATCTATAGAAAAACCTGGACATACCATCTTACTCATGTGGATCAAGTTCTCCATCTACTCTCTCAGCACCAAATTTTCCTGAAATAGTCTAAATGTTCTTTTGGCGCCTCATAAGTAGAATACTTGGGTCATTTGGTTGGCAATGATGGCGTCATGGTGGATCTGAAAAAGATTGAAGCTATGCAAGACTAGCCACACCCAAAGACTCTCAAAATCTTGCATGGATTTCTGGGCTTAACAGAGTATTATCACAAGTTTGTTAAGAATTATGGAAAGATTGCAACACCTCTCATGGCTCTCCTCAAAAAGAACTCTTTCACTTGGACTCCAGTTGCTACTCAAGCTTTTCAAACATTGAAGACGACCATGTGCACCACTATTGTTCTGGCCCTTCCTAATTTCACAAAGACCTTTGTGTTGGAATGTGATGCCTCAGGGAAAGGAATCAGTGTTGTCCTTATGCAAGAGGGTCGACCTTTAGCCTTCACCGATAGGAAACTATCTAAAAGGAATCTGGGCAAACTCATCTATGAAAATGAAATGTTGTCTATTTTGCATGTCGTTGATCTGTGGCACCCTTATCTCTTGGGGCAACGTTTCCAAATTAATATAGACCATCAAAGCCTCAAGTACTTTCTGGAACAACGCATTTCCTCCCTGGAGAAACAAAAATGGGTGACTAAGATCTTTGGATATGATTATGAGATCATTTACAAGAAGGGAAAAGACAATGTGGTGGAAGATGCACTGTCCCAAAAAATATGATGAAGAAGGATCCCTTTTTTCTCTTTCCTTCATTGTACCAGATTGGCTCCAACTTGTGCACCAAGAATGGCTACAAGATCCCAAAAGTTCACATCCGATCCATCAATTGCAGACCAATGCTCCAACTCCCCTAGGGTACTCTTGGCTCTAGGATGAGCTTCAATACAAAGGCCGTTTGTATTTAAGTAAACAATCAAAGCTTAAATCCATGGTACTTTCTAAGCTTCATGCTACACCCACAGCAGGGCACTCCGGGTTCACCAAAACCTATGACAGGGTCAAACGTTCTTTCTTCTGGGATGGTATGAAACAGGACATCCGTAATTTTGTCGTTGAATGTGAGGTGTTTCAACGCAACAAGGTAGAACCAGTCAAATCTATGGGCACACTACAACCACTTCTGATTCCACCTGCTATTTGGAAGTATATCTCTATGGAATTTATTACCAGCTTACCTAAATCGGGAAATAAATCAGTCATAATGGTGGTTGTGGATCGCCTTTCCAAGTATGTTCATTTATGCACTCTTCAACACCCATTTACTGCATCCATGGTGGCTCAAATTTTCATGGACCATGTCTTCAAGCTTCATGGCATGCCGCACTCTATTATTTCTGATCATGACCCAACTTTCAAAAGTAATTTTTGGCAAGAACTGTTTAAGCTACAAGGCACCCAATTGCATCTCAGCACAACTTATTATCCCCAGACTAATGGTCAAACGGAAGTTGTCAATAAGTGTTTGTAAACCTATCTAAGGTGTTTTGCCTCTGAAAAGAAAAATCAGTGGGCTCAATGGTTACCCCTAGTTGAATGGTGGTACAACATTTCCTACCATACAACTACACGCATAACTCCCTTTGAAGTGGTATATGGATAGAAGCCACCTTCAATTATCTCATACTTACCGGGTACCTCGAAGGTCCAGGCGGTTGACCAAACACTTACAATTCGAGAGGATATTCTTCGTACCCTTAAATAGAACTTGGTGATGGCACATAATCGCATGAAGCAACAAGCAGATCAAGGTCACTCTGAACATCAATTTGTAGAAGGGGATCAGGTGTTTCTGCGACTACATCCATACAAGAAAAATTCCCTCAAGGTCGAGCATTGTCAAAATCTAGCGCCCAAATTTTATTGTCCTTATCCAATTCTCAAGTGTGTGGGACAAGTCGCCTATCAGTTAGCTCTACCTAGTCAGTCAAACCTACATCCTGTTTTTCATGTTTCATGCTTAAAGAAGGTGATTGGAACTAGGTACCAAATTCAAACCAACCTTCCTGAGTTTGCTGAAGAAGGATCCATTTGGCTACATCTAGAATAATTTTTGGACCAGTGTGAGCGTTGCTTGCATCAACAAACCATCAAGGAAGTTCTATTCTAGTGGAAAGATACAACTTCAACAAATGCCACTTGGGAACTAGCTACCATTCTACAGCAGTTTCCACATCTAAAGCCTTGAGGACAAGGCTGTTTTTAAGGGGGCGAACATGTTAGGGTCCTAACCCGCACATAGGTAGATCAATATATTCGGATGTAATAAATGTCAACACTAATAAGGCCTTTCAATAAAATAGAATAAGGCAAATGTAATAAGACCTAATAGAAGCTTTCACTTCTAGAAGGATCTTCCTCTAGATGTTTCTCTTGATAGACATATTTAGTATAAATAAGGATCGAGGGTATGAAAACCCTAGCTTGGAGATTATTTTAATAGAGCACTGCTCAACTGGAGGTTTCCCCCTCGAAGAGACCCGTGAACATTGGTTTCTGAATCAAAGTGCTATTTATGCTGTTGTTCTTATATCATTTCTATGTTATTGTGGAGATTATGCTGGTTATATTACTGTTATTCTGCCATTTCTAGCATTTTATTTTTGTTCTGCATAAATTTTTATATCTGGTATATTACAGAGGCACCATGAGTGTCTCTATATGTGTTTTTTGTTTGTATTTGGTATTTATATAGGCTGGTGAGCCCATTTTGTATTTATAGGGGTAAGATGGTTTACCTACCTATGGATGTTGTACCCAATGTACTATTTTTATAAACATTGATGACACATTGATCGCTTATATATATATATATATGGATATACATTTTGGGATCTTTGTGATGTTCTCATGTGTTTTATGGTTTTTGTTGATGATGTTTAATTTATATGCTGTGACATATTTTTCTGTATGTGTACTGGTAGCTTGATGTGATAAATGTCAATCTAACACTATGTTAGCCATGTTATCTGCTATTTGATTAAGTTGTCTTGGAATATGTGTAAATGTAATGGAATCAAAATGTTGAGATAAAATTCTAAATTGCAGGTATTTGTGAAAGAGGCAAGGATCACGGACACGGTACACATTGTAGAGCTGGAGGACAACAAGTTGGGAATCTAGTAAGATGCTAAGGTGATGAATATGATGGGGGCTAGCCTCGGCAAGGAGACCAATGAAGGATGTGTATTCTTCTTGGTTGTTGGTTGTTGATCCCAAACATATGCCACTAGAGTGGAGAAGTTCATGTGAGGGGGAATAGAGGGCCCAAGCGGCCGAAGCGAGATTTTGTGTCCAACGGCTAGCTCCGTCGGTGTAACTGATGTGGTAGGCCGATGGAGGAGGCATCTATCAATAACAAAAATGGTAAATTAGACCCAAGGTGTATGGAAAGAATATTAAAAACTCTAAGAAAAGCGTACGAAAAAAAGAAAAACCTAGTGTAAAATGGCTACGCTTAGGTGTAAAATTTGTTTAAGTACAACCCGTTGATGAGTTCTTTGAAAGGGTGGCCTTCAAGAGAGGCCAAAATGTATGCATCTTTAGTGAGGCAATGTTCGATGATGTAAGGTCCATGCCAAAGTGACTCAAATTTTCCATGGCCGAGGGTGTCGTGAGAGATATCGTAAGCAAGGATGAGGTTTCCTTCGTTGAATGAGTGAAGGTTGACATGGCGATCAAAGGTGGCCTTTAACCATTTTTTGGCTGCCTCATTGTTCTGTAATAAATATCGATGATCCTCATATAGGGATTCTAAGTTCAACAAACATAGCTCCATTGGAGAAGTGTTGGGTAATAGCTCAATAGGGGTGCATAAGGTGGGGATTTTGCATTCGATGGGGAGAGTGGCCTCAACCCCATGGACAAGATGAAATGGCGTGAAGCCAGTGGAAGTATTCACTACCGTGCGATAAGCCCATAGCGCGGAAAAAAAATATGATTCCAATTGGTCTTATGTTTGTTAACCATGCGCTGCAACATGGTTTTAAGGACCTTGTTGATCGCCTCTACCTGTCCGTTGGACTGAGAGTACTATGGGGACGCGAACTCGTGGGATAATCTTAACTGAAAGGAGAGTTCAACAAAGATCTCATTCTCGAAGTGTTTCTCGTGATTGGGGACTAGCTGTAGTGGGACTCCAAAGCGGGAGATGACATGGTTGAAGAAGAAGTGTGTTGTGGTGTCAGCGGTGTTGTTAAATGTAGGCATGGCTTCAGCCCACTTAGTGAAGTAATTGACTGTGACGACAATGTATTTGTGTCCATTACTAGATGGAGGGTTGCAAGTCATGAAGTCTATGCGCCATTTGCAAAAGGGTCCGAAAATAATGAATGGGTGTAGAAGAGCAGGTGGTGTTCGTGCTTTGTTGGCATAAAGATGACATTTGTCACATCGTTTCACAACATGGATGCAATCGTTAAACAGTGTAGGAAAAAAATAACCGGCGCGAATGATTTTTTGAGCGGTGGACATCCTTGAGAGGTGGCCCCTGCAAGCGCATCTATGGTAGTCATTCAAGACTCGATCTGCCTCGTTGATAGTCAAACATCGACGGAGTATAGTGTCGACCCCATGCTGATATAAGATATCACCAATAAGTAGGTAGCTGGGGGCCTGGTGACGAATACATCGACGATCGTCTCGGGAAAGGTGGTTTATGAATTTCTATGTTCGGAGGTAGACGAGAAGATCGTCGTACCATGGGTCATCTAAGGAGATGTGAAAGAGATGTTCGTCGTGGAAGTTGGTATTGACAGGGGTACTGGTAGTATCGGAGAGAAATGTTGTAATGAGTTCGGCGAGGACAAGGGCTTTCTTTCTCTTGGGTGTTGAAAATTTGAGGTCATACTCCTGAAGGATGATGATCCATTAGGAAAATTTGCCATTAATTTTTCATCAGTTGAGAAAGTAGTACATTGCATTAGAATATACGACGACTTTGGTAGTTCGAAGCAAGATGTAATGGTGCAATTTCTAGACTGCGAGGACAACTGCAAGATCCAGTTTCTCTTCGTGGTTGTATTTCAAGGGTGCCCCTGAATTTTTTTTACTAATGTAGTAAATGACATGCTCACGATCATCGACCCCTAGTTGGACAATAACTCCTGATACTGAGATGGTTGAGGCTAAGATATAGAGGATGTAGTGGTGGTTATAGTTAGGTGGACTAATCAACGGGGCCTTGGAGAGGGCCATTTTGAGATCATCAAAAGAGTTTTGGGCATGTTCATCCTAGTGGAATGGGATATCAAGACGTAAGAGGCAAAGGAAACCATGTGCTCGAGTGGCATAATCGGGGACAAAGCGGTGTAAAAAGTTATGTTTGCCTTGTAGGCTCTACAGTTGGCGTAAATATCATGGTGGGGGAATTTTCTTGATGGCTTGGACCTTGAGGGGGTCGACCATAATGCAACGTTAAGAAACGATAAACCCAAGGAGGTGCACAACAGTGACACAAAACATGCACTTGAGGGGATTCAAGTGGATGTTGTACTGATGACACCGTTGGAATATGATTCGTAAATCATTGAGATGCTGAGTGGGTTTTTTGGAGCGAGTGGTGAGATCGTCCAAGTAGGCAAGAATGATTTGAGCTAGGTCATGAAAAATATATGTCATGGCATGTTGGAAAGTGGCTTCGGCATTCTTGAGACCGAAGGGCATGACACGATATGAAAAAGTGACCCAGGGGGTAATAAATGCGATTTTGTACTAATCGGCTGGGTGAATTTGAATTTGGTTGTAGCCAGAGAAACCTTCCATGAAGGATAGAGCCTCCTAAACGGCGCAATCATCGATAATTTGGTTGATAAAGGGCGTTGGAAATTTGTCTTTGGGACAGAGATGATTAAGATCGCGGAAGTCCGTATAGACGTGGATAGTGCCCTATTTTTTGTTGATAGGGATAGGGTTGGAGACCCATGACACATATGCGCTGGGGTATATGAACCCTACAATGCTTAATTTGTCAATTTCAACCTTGATGGCCACTGCTTTGGATGGGTGTAGAGGACGTTGTTTTTGACGGACAGGTGTGATATTAAGCCAGGTGTCGATACGATGTTCAAAAATAGAGGGATCAATGCTAGGAATCTCTTTGTATGACCAGGCAAAGATGTCTCGGTATTCCTGGAAGAGAGATTTGTAGGCAGTGATTTATTTAGGAGAGCATGCGGCGCCAATGGCGATTTCCTCTATGACTCTAGATTTGATGGAAATATCGATTTTGATGGTGGGGGAAATATTGGCCATATTTCCTTATTCAAAAGTGTGAGGCGTAGGGATAGGGTTATGCAACCAATCTATATGCCTCATTGGGAGAAAATCTTTGGTTTTGACTGTGAATATGGGTTTTGGGTCAGGAGGCACGAAGGCTTCCTGTGTAGGAAAAAGTTCTCTGTGGTGGAGCGCATACCATGGGAAATTGGGTTTAGTTAAATCTTCAAGGATGTCTTCATCGCAGTGAAACTGTTGAGAATATAGGGGATTGAGAGGAGTAACTTTGGTAACTTTGGTGGGTTGAAAATGGTAGTTGGGCGTAGAATTTCTGTGGGGAAATGAAATGGAGAATTGGGGGGATTTGGGGGTAAATCCTCATATAAATCATTTAGGAACCATGGGGGATTAGGGAGTGCCTCACGTTCTGGTGAGACGATATGAACCACATCAAGTGATGGGGTAGGGGTACTCACTGGTTCTGCTGGAGGAGGGGGTGTAGGGTTTTGAATAAGGGCCAGTTGGCGATGCCTGTATTCAATGATCATAGGACATTGATATGTGAAATGATCAAGTGATTCACATAGAGAGCAAGAGAATCTCATACGTTCATTGACTGAGGTCATGACATAATGGATGTCAGTGACGTGTTTTGGGGTGGGTTCTTGCTGAAAGCTCTGGCGTACTTCTGTTAGCGTCTGTCGGAATTGAGGTAACGTTGGAAAATGGTGTGTATAATGGCCATATACTGAAGAGATGGCACATGCGAATTTGGTTCGTAGTCCTTTGTTACTTTTGTTTGGGGATATAGCGGCAGTACTGGATGAAGCAACAAGTGGTGGTGGTGCTCGAGTGAGTTGACTTAGATTGCATAGCTCAGGGAGAGATGGGCACTTATTAGTGGGGTGTGCATCTTTCTCGCATAGTGTGCAAGGAGGTTGGACATGTGGGGGGAGTGGATAGGTGGGCTCGTTCTTTTTCCGCCTGCCCCCAACTATAGCAAGGGGGATAGTGAGTGGGAGTGGAGGTGGTATGGTGGGGGTGAGTATGGGAATCTGCATCGGGATTCCTTTTGTTTGGGGAGGGAGGGGTGGTTGAGGAATCATCTTAGGAGGATGTAGATACCAGACGGGGATTTCCAACACCATATTAGGAAGGGTAAGTGTTGTAGCTACCTAGAAATCTTGTACACCCGGTGGGGGGTAAAAGAAATGGATTTGGGTAATGGCTTGGGGGACTATTTCCCAAACCAGGATATGGCCCTGGGGGAGGGGAAGATCGGGAACGGGTAGATCTAAACAAGTTCCAGGGGATTCTTGAGGGAGAATTTTTGTGACTAGTGGGACATCAGGGATAAAAGAGGCCTCGGTGGGAGGGAGATTATCTTAAGTTGTCATTCCATTGGTTGAGACGAAACATACTTGTGCTGAGGGATGGATCAGTGGTGGTGCTCTATGGTATGTCCTTAGCAAGGATGGGTCTTTAAAAATTATGGGGCTCATCTCGATGAGTGGATAAGAATCCGGATTAGTGTGGACAAAAGGGAGGATGTTGTCGATGTTGGATGAAGGGTTAGGCTGATAATGTGATACCTGATCGATGGTAATGATCTTTTTGTTATGGGGAAACATCATGGTCCAGAACACAGAAGAGGCGATTGCCTTCATAGAATACATGTAGTTACAACCAAACAAAATATTGTAGTCGAGTGGGGCATCGATAACCTCAATGTCAATAAGAATGGTTTTTCTCCCGAGTTCGACGGGGACATTTTGGAAGAGCCCCTTGGGAGATGAGGGTTGTCCATCATAAGTCCTCAGAGTAATGGTGGATGATATTAGCTCTGGAGAGCCAAGTTTCTGCCAGATGGTTTTGGACATGATGCAGGTGGATGCGCCTTCGTCAATGATGCAGCGGTGAACTGTGATATTCTGGATTTTAACCAGTATTTGAAAAGAAACAAGAGTGGGGAGACGAGGATCCCCACTATCGACATCGAAGGTGATGATTCGAGTATTGGCAAGGTCGACTCTCATTGACTTTCGTTTAGTAGGATAGGTTTGAATAACTTCTAATACTGACATGGCAGCGAGGGATTGTGCCAAGTCATTGACTAGAATGTAATTATGGGATGCCCTAGCTTGAGGATTGTTGACATTCCTTCGTAATGGGATCTAAGGGATGTAAAGAGGTGTTTTGGTATTAGGGTGTGAAATAATCAGAGGGCCTGTTGTGAGTGGGATGGCCTTTGAGGTAGTGGGAGTACGGTCAAAGGGTGTGCTATATTGATGACTACGTGTTTGTAGAAAGACTTCTTCCTCACTAGTGAGGAGGATAGTGTGATCTGTAGGAGGTCTCAGGTTGGCGTATGGTCCCATTTGTGGTGGGTTTGGATGCATATCATGTTGGGTGTTCATTACCCCTTGATGTGGTATGGGGTTTTGTAACATAGCTGGGGGGGTTGTTTCACATATTGTTGTGGGGCCTGTTGGGGAGCAGGCGGTACTGGGGGACATGGTCCATTTCCGGATTCTTTCATCCATTTAAAGTCAATGATTTGGGGGAAATGGTGAGTATAATTACCATACTCACCACAAAGGGCACAAGGGAAGTTTGTCTAAATATTGTTGTTGTTCTTCCCCTGGCGTGTTTTGTGATTGCCCCCTTGGGGGTTCTGATTCCCCTAGTTCTGGTTTCCCCCGGAAGGTTGGTTCTGGATTCCTCCTAGTCCGAGATTATTATTGTTTCAGTTTTTCCCTTTCTTTTTGGAATTGTTCGATTGATGGGATGGATTTTCCATATTCAGTTGTTCAAAATTTTGATATTGTTGAATGGGAGAGGGTTGAACAAAATTAACCCCAGCATGTGGTTGTTCATGTGGGGAAGGAATGGGCTGGGGGGGGTAGGGAAAGGAAAGTATGAATTATTCTATGGTAATCATCCATAGGATGTGTAGGAAGGCATGACGCTTTCACTAGTGTTTAGGGTGTAAGCAGAGGTAGAGGGGGTACCATAACTAGGTTGGGTTGCGGGGTGTCTTGTGGGTGTTGGCGGTGGTCCACTGGTGGGTGGAGGAAAGGTTAAGGGGTATGGTTGTGGATAAGGGGGAGGATTATAATAAGGGGGTCTGGCATATGCTGGTGGATATTGAGGTGTTCCATACATAGGTGGTTGTTGGGGGTGTGAATTGTGGTGTGTAGTGGTACCAATCAATGTATCCACTAAGTGAGACATCCCAGGTTTGTCTTGGCCAAATGGTATGGGTCTTGGGGCATTAGATAGTACCGTATATAAATATCTTGACTATGAATAAATGAGTTCAAACTACTGTTCCTTGTTGATGGCTTCTTCTTCTGATTGGGGGAAGGTGGCGACTACATCTTTGGCAAGGAGGGAAACGAGTGATTTGAGAAACCAATAAAGGAATTGTTGCTTGGTGGCTTCTTCTTTACATAGACTACGTCACCGATGCCATTCATGAATGTGGTCGACAATGTGTGTAGTGGAGGTTTGATTAAACTCTGAGAGGAGTTTGATACCATTGTCATGACGGATTGGGAGTTGAAAGAAGGTAAAAATTGCTTTGGCCAAAGATTCAAAGGTCGTATGGGACCCATATTTTTATTCTACATACCACTTAATTGATGGGCCAGTGAGTGTACATTGAAATAGTCTCAATCGGATAGATTCATCCATAATGCTATTGGAGGAGCACCATAAATGGAAGGTCATGATATGGTTGGCTAGGTCATCTCCTATTTTTCCTTCAAACTTGGGGATGTCTGAAGGTAGTTTGGTAGGCATTGCAGGCCATGTAGGGTCATGCAATATAGGATCATTAGTGAGTTTAGTCAGATCCGATATGTTGAGGGAAGCCAAGTATGGAATCTGGGGTTGTGGTGGAAGATTAGTGCCATCCATGGTAGTAATGTTTTGTGTTCCTGACCCTAAAAGAGGGTTTGTTCAAGCCATAGTGTGAATGTGGGGTGTACCTGACCCATGAAGGGGGCTAGATGGAGTTGTACTTCCTCCTTGAGAATAAGTGTTCCCCCTGCTTCTGTGTAAAGGAGAGTCTGGGGATGGTTGACATTGGGAGGTGGACCCAAGAAAAGTGGAACCAAGCAAAGTTTATCCCAAGATAGTAGCACTCATAGGGGTGTGAGAAGGTATGGATGGTGAGTTGGTAAGACTAGGAACTTCCCCTAGAATGGGACGAAGATTTAGCAAGCGTCTGGAATGACACAGATTCTATGGGTCCCCTATGATGCCCGACTAGTAAAGTGGATGTGTGCAAATGGTGATGATATCAATTAATGAACAAGAGACTTTGTATAACTTGGACCTTCACAATATATCTCACAATCATATGTAAATAAATTAAGAAGCATACATGTGGGTAGGTGGTTCTTGTCCACCTGGGAGAACAAAGAAACAAATGTTATAATCATTTATAATGAACGATGAAGGATGAACTAATGAAGGATGAAGTAATCAGTTATAATGAGGGGTAGAGGGTGCATATCCCGAAAGAGCTGGCGATATTTCCCAATAGCCACACAAAATCCGATCAAGGTGAAATTGCAACCCACAATTTCCACCTGGGTAGATGTCCTAAAATATGGTCATTGGGTACCTTGGTCAAAGTGCGACATTTAGATTTTAGACCTGAGAAATGGGTCACGGGTTGGAATCCATCCAAGAGGTGGGTGCCTTAATGGGGGACGCACAAAACAACTAGACCTCGGCCTTCAACCCTTCATGGGTATCTCCCTGCCTTATGGTTTTAGGAACACTTGACTCGGAGGATTTTAAAGTTCCCTATTTGACAACTTCTATTGTTTGAAGATCTAAGAACCAGATAACGGAGAGTTATTTGGATGCCTATGCCCAGAATCCTAGCTAGAATAAAAAATTTCTTTTGGAACCTCCTGTGGAGGAAAACTTGATGAGTTTTTTAGAAAAAATTTAGATGTTGTTGTTTGAGAGATTGGGGGTGTGAGCCAATCTTGTTGAAATTAAGGGGGAGTGGATAGTTTTATCAAGAAAAGGGTGGGGTGTTTCAGAATTCCTTTGGAGAAAACTTACTTCAACCCCCATGTTTTGAGATGAAAAACTATGTGAGTGAGTAGTGACTTTTGTGTGTGAACATGTGAAAGTGTGCCAATATTTTTAATAAATTAGGTGTCACCTTGCTGCATGTGGACTTTTCTTGGTTCTTACAAGTTTTGATTACCTAATTAACTAAATGTCGTTGGTACAAACTTGTGTAATTTTAAAGTCCCTAGGAAACTAGCATGTGGACATGTGTGTCCTTACTATCCCTTTAACTCCCTAATGTGATTTAGTTTACGAAACCTTTGAAATTGTCCTAGATTGTGCATATGTGGGCATGTATGGGCCTGTTACAAAACCTGTAAACTTCCCCAGTGATTTAATGTAAGAAAGTAAACTTCAATCACTATCCTATCTTTGTAGCATGTGGGCATGTATGGGCCCATTACAATCTTAGGATGTGTTTGAAAAATAAACTAAGAGGAGTCCTGAGGGGGTTGTTGTCCTCTCCTAAAAAAAAAATATTTTTAAGGGAGATGAAATTTTCCCTCAATATCTTTCTAATTCTCAAGATCGCTTTGGGGTGCGAGAGAAGAGCATACTCAACGATTGATATCCAATTTTTGGTCCCAATGAAAGTTTTATATGTGATGTAGAATGATTACAACTTAAATATAGTCAAAGCAAGCCATCCATGTGGAAAAATGAAAAAAAAAACGAGGAAAAATAATTATTTTAACCCTTAAGTGCCTATGTTTTGACTAATCCATTTATATGGAGAGGGAATGTAAGTGTGGTGCAGATTACAATATGCATGGAATCAATTTTAAGAAGGCTATGGGCCTTCCATAGATCACAAAAAAATTACAATGTGTGTTTTTTTGCATAGGTGCACGGGTCTCAGAATAGACAGAGGCGCTGTGAGCGCCAATGCACGAACTGAAAGTGACTTATGAGCGTTGGTGCATAGAAGGCACTGAGCAAGACAGTGGTTTTGGTGCACATGCGCTTAAGACATGCCTGTGGGTAAAAAAACCCGTGCATGTCTTACACACGGCCGCGAAGAAAATTTTGAACGAAATTCTCTCAACTCATCTTTGAATCTGACTTTTTTCAAGTTGCCTTGGGCCGGTTATGGTACCTGCAGGTTAGATAAATAGAAAGAAGAGCTAAAATAACCCAAATGGGGTAGGAAATTTATACCTTTCCCTAGTGGAGTTGCCAATCTGTTGCACCTCTTTTTTCACCTAAATGAGCAAAATAGGGATGCTTACAAGCCCAATTGGGTCAGCTAGGCAGGACAACAGTAGAGGAAAGAGTTAGAAGTGTAAAGCATAAAAGATAAGCAAAGAATTAAACTAAGAAGGATAACATAAATTAAAATATAGTGCATAAGTACATTATAACAAGAAACAAACAAGACTCATGCCACCAATGGAAATGATTGTATTAGTGGAAAGAAAACACCAAAGTGAAAGGGAGACTTTGGGTCCCCTCTTCCTCCAAGGGAGGGCTCTTGGACCCCCAAATATTGAGCTCTTCTTACAAATGAGGAACTATAATGAAATGGTGAAGAGAATCCAAAGAACATTCAATCTAGAGGTGATATGAATGGATAAATGAAATGGTGCTAACACACTCTTGATGAGGAAAGAGGATCCTCCAAGAGAATATCAGCAGCCTAACAATACAAATGAATTCCTTCAAAATGTAGTGCACCCATGGCCTCTTTTTATAGAATAACTTTGAGGCATTATTCAACCAGTTTTTAGTGTGAACAAGGGGCCATTTAGGGAACCCTTAGGTCTTTGACCAGCCACCCATCCAGATTTAGCCAAGATTTGGATGTCAAATCGACTTAGAAGCTGAACCAGAAGTGGGTGGGAGGCCGACCAATATCATAAATGCGTCGTTTTGAGGGATGCATGGTTTTTTGCGTTCACAGTCACGCATCGTGCGCATGTGCGCTTTTTCCTGTGTTTATGAATGGCGCATATGCATGCACTCCTTGTGTAGTCTTAGCACATGCTAATTTTATTGTTGATTGTATAGTTTTGGGCCTTTTGGAAATGCATTTTTTGTCATTTTTGGTCCATGGGTGAACTAATAATTGTTTGAAGATTCTAGATTCCTGTAACCATTTGCGGATGAAATTTTAGTGATAACAATAAACATTTCATGAAGAAAGAAAAACTTCACCAACAGCCAACACGAAGGAATCCTGTGAAACATTTATTTGTATTACTGGAATATCTCTTGATAAAAATTACAGTGCTTATATCTTGCTAGGGCGTAAAGATCAACCCTCAATACTTCTAAGTTCGAAGTATTTTTCATCAAAATTACAAACGACCCTGTCATTAATGATCAGAATGTGGCAGATTCTAAGTCTAACTAACTAAATAACAAGATACAAAAATGTAGGAATTGATGATGATCTGTGAGATTTCTCATGCCAATTCTAGGGAAGGCCATTGGTGAGTCATTCACGTGACTTTGAATACTCCTTCTTTCTAACTTGGATTGGACACCTCATCTCTTACTCGATCAAATTGCACATCTCTTCCTATCTCAGCTGATTGGGAATGGTGACTTTGAGCAATCTTCAGTAAGTTTTATCCATTTCAGTATATTTGGAAAAGGTCGGTTTGACTATGAAAATATATTTGATTTCGTGATGTATGCTGAGGTCTAGCTGCAAAGTCTCCAACAAAGCCTTGCCTTTTATGTTGCCTTGTGTCCCTAAGAACTTAGAATTGTCCTTGGCCACTGTAGCTATCTTTTGCTGGTAGTCAGGAAGGGTCATCAACTTGTCATATAACACCATTAAACCAGGAAGAACTTTCTTTTGTAGGGCATCGATCTTGCTAAAAAATCATTGAACTTTGATGTCCATGTTCTGGAATTTCTCTTCTAGATGCAACATTAATCCTCTTTTGGTCAGTACCCTCTTGAATTCGAGGATAGTATCCATCATGTCTTCAATATTCAGGTCTTCCAATTTCTCCCTGGTCTTCGAATTCAAAAACCTAATGATTTCGTTAGCTTCTGTGAGCATTTCACCCATCTCTCCTTTTATCTTGTCGATAGCCTATCTACTTCTTAGCACCAGGTCATGTTTCTCGAACATGATTTGCACCATGGGCCATATTTCA
The DNA here is from genome assembly GCA_009831015.1 of Picea engelmannii. NCBI lineage: Eukaryota > Viridiplantae > Streptophyta > Pinopsida > Pinales > Pinaceae > Picea > Picea engelmannii. The sequence continues at coordinate 798,612 of ML782751.1, read as the reverse complement.
TTTATGGATTTGGAGATATCCATCCAAATATTCTCCTTAGCCTCTGCTAGTGTTCTGCCTCCCATTATTTGTTTCTGAAGCTGTTGTAATTCCTTCTTCATCTTTTCCATTGCTTGCCTCTCAATATTGTAGCTTGTTGGTAGAAAAACCTAAGCTCCTGGATATTCACAACCTCCTTTTTCAGTCTGTTGATTTATGTTCCTTGCAGGGTCATCTCCTCCATTGATTTTGCTAGCTCTACATATTTTTCTAGGGCTGTGAGTGGGTTGGCCGATGGAATTTCTACTGTAGTGGTTGTTGGTACAATAGTTGTGCTAACTTTTGTGAGGGGAACCACACTCAGTGGGATTAATTCCATAGGTGTTTCCTATTCTTTATCCTTAACCAACCTTTCCAACTCTACCTACATTTCCTTTCTCTGTGTGTTATGTTTCATGATCAACTTTAGCAATTCCTATTTCTCATCCTCTATATCAGCTATTTCTTTAGCCTGTGATTCTTCTATAAGTGGCAGTTTTAGTTTCTTTCTCAGAGATGCTATGTCAGCATTCCTTTTCTTTAGCATCTCCTCTGTTGCTTTCACACACGAGGGGTCATACCCAATTTTGAGCACCAATTCTTCTAAAGACTTGATTCTATTATCCTTGGAAAAAGATGATATATTTTCCATCTTTAACTGAGTCTAAACATTGTTCAGGGAGACTTGTAATTTTGCAACAGTAGAAGAAGCATGGGCCAATGTCAAGAAAACCATTTCACTAGTCTGCCTATGTAGATCCATCTGGTCAGCTAGATGAACTTGGTTGGTATCAAATTGAAGGGTTGAACTTTTATAGTCAGTGATCTCTGTGGGTTGAGGTACCTTTTCTTGCAGAAATGTTAGGTGCATTTTCCCTTTCTCTGTATCATAAAATGATAACAACCTATGTTGTGATGTGGACGTTTGCTTCTAGAACTAAGCATACGTGTTGTTGGTAAGCATCTAATTCTTCTTTTTGATCATATTGTATTTCTAAAAAATGCTCATCTTTACAGATCCCTGTGGAGGTTGGGTGGTCATATTTGTATCATTATTCTTCTTTGAAGAAGAAGTATATATCACCTGATGGATGCTTGAAGGAAGTGGTGTACCTTTTCCCTCGGTCACTTTGGCGGACTAGGTATCTTCCTCTCTAGACCTGTGAGTGGTGTGAGTTGTTTTAGGCCTCTTACCGTATACCTGAAAATCCTCTGCTGATACTTTCATGATTGAAGGAGAAGCATCCTTCCTCGGTCTTTTTTCCTTTGGTACCTATGGAGTGGTAGTTTGTGAATTCATGATTAGGCAAGAATGTTGTTCAGTGTCTTCCAAGGTGTTCACTTGCTACTCTGTCTAGTTAGCAAATTTCTCAATGTCAGGCTTGAGTATATGAGCGTATGGAGAAATTTTGTTTTTTTCTCTCATCTCTGCAATGATCCCACTTGGATCATAATGCTAAGTGAAACTGGCACTGAATTTCATTTCCTTTAATAATTTGTTTGCTTCTTCCCCAACAACTTGATTTTTGCAGATAAACAGTCCTATCTGCCCTTTTATTCTCATTTGTTGTTTTTCCTTCAGAGATACAAAATGTATATCATCCAAATTGATCATTTTCCTAATAAACTTCAGGGAAAATATCCTGATAGGAAAATATGTAGGCAGCTTCTATGGTGCCAACTTGCATTCATATACCCTAATTTTGGTATGATTTTGATAAAGGTACCAATCTCCCATTTTGGCGAGGTCATAGAAGTGTAAGATTCTCTGGAACTCCTCATTTATTATCAGATTTGGTCTGCCACTGAGCATGCTTACCACTGGATGGAAAAACTGCTCAATAAATTGTTTGAAATTGAATTCTATAGAGTTTCTTCTGAGCATCAATGTCTAATAGGTTATAGACTGTGGTTTGCCATCCTGGTCCATCTTCTGCATGGGGAAGGAGAACCTGTCTGCTTGGGAGAAAATGAACATATAAGCTAGTATTAATGAATACTAGAACATGCCCTATGTGGTGAATTTGAGGAGTTGATCGTGGATGTTTTTGGCCAAAAATGTGTTGTAATCGAACTGGATGGAGGCCTTTTCTTCAACCGACAAAATGGATAGGAAACCCAAGATGGGTTTGTCCACCCACTCATTTGAGAAATAGCCGAGAAGACAACACAATTATGAGATAATCTGGTTTCCCTTTTCCAAGAACATGGAGGAATAGTAAGGGGTATTTTTCTTGGGAAATTGGGCATCCTGTGGAAGGAACAACTCAAAACTCTCCGCTCTTTGGGGAAAAATCTGATTCTGGTACATTTTTGTAAGTTCTTCAATGGTGAGGGGAGAATGGGTTTCAACTCTAGGTATCTGAATCATTTGATTTATGGCCTTGGGTATGATGGAGAACAAAGTTTCTCCAGATGATGACACTATGGTTGTTTGGTCGGGGAGGTAATGTGTCTGACATTTGAGGGTGAATTCAGGAAAATGGTGGATTTGGGGAAAAAGATACAGAGGGAGATTTGACTCCTAGAGCCCAATATCATCATTGTGATCCATGAATGTGTCTTTGAACCATGTATGCAGTTTGGCGAAGTCGAATTCGCACTTGGTTTCTATGATCAGGTAATCCTTATCTGCAAGTGGAATGCGGTCGAAATAGATAGGAGGTGGGAGGAATGGATTTTCCACGACCTCTAATTTTCTAGATTTAGGCGCCATAAATCCAATAGGTACCTGCACACTCAAACAAAATGTTAGTAGGAAAATGCTATGGATGGGTTACTGGTTTGAAAGGTGAAACAAAGAGATTTTGGGCATTTAGGGAATACGAGCAGTGCACAAATGGCGGAAACAGGGTTAAGATTAAGAAAACAAGTATTTGTTAGGCGCAAGGAATAGGTCAGTAGACTAACAGGTATTTTAGCCCATAATAAATGGCCAATGGATCACTCGAGGTAAGAGTTGGCATGTAAGGATGGGTGACGGGTGTGGTAGGATGATGTGGAGGATGATGGTTGGATGATAGGGGAATGGGATGTGAATTGTAATGGGTGAGTGGAGGGGATAGGATGACGGGGTTATGAGATGGGACTTGTAAGGATGGGTAATGAAATATGACATCATGAGGCGGCAAGATAATGGAGGATTATGTCATGAGGTAGTGGCGGTATGGCTGTAAGTCGAAAGGGTGGTAAACAGTAAGTTGTTTGGAGTGGAGGGAGTTGTATGCAATGGGTTGATGAAACGTTGGGATGGGACTCACTGAAAAAACCACCTCATTTCGGACCACCCCCCCAAAATTAAAGGTAGGAAGGTTGGGGGGCTCTGGGATCTTTTGATAACCATAGATCCAAGCACCACTAGAACCACCATCGATTTATGCGGTTGTTTTAGTCTCTATATTGGAGCCCCCCTCCGCACCATTAAAGGTAGAACGGTCGGGGGGGTCCAGAATTTGTTGTCTGCCATTGAAATGAGTTTTGTTAGACCAGTCGTTGATTTTAGCATGCCCTTTATTCACCATATCAGACCCCCCCCCCACTATTAAAGGTAGAACAGTCGAGGGCATCCAGAATCGGCTATCCACCATCAATCTGTGCACAGCTGGATCAACCGTTGATTTTAGCACGCTCTTTATTATCTGAGCACAAAACAAAAAATGTGTAGCGCAAACTTAGGCTTAGTGATTTTTGTGGGTTCTATGTGTTGCTTCCCATGCCTTTGTCATCATGGGGTTAGGAAAACACCTCAAACACCAGAATCATGCATTTCCATCGAACATCATATAAATTTTATTGAAATAAAACTGACTAGCCTATGTCCTATCCTACTTACCTACACCTTTAGCCCAAATTAAACTGTTGGGCTAAGAAATTACTCTATCCTGGGGCTAGTTGATCAAGATTAAATAGTCTGATCAAATTTATTCACTAACTAAACAAACTATTTGGCTAAGATTGAACAATTTATCCAAGCTTATTCACTAATCCTATGAACACAAATTCAAAAGGACTTGGCCATGTTTAAACTATATGGATCAAGTCATTGTTATTGTATGGGGATTTGTCCATTTTCTTTTATGCCCTCTTTTATTCTTTTCTCATTTTTTCTTTTTCTCATTTTTTCGTTCTCTCATTTTTTCTTTCTTTTATTTTTCTTTCTTTCTTTTCTTTTAATTTCTTTCTTTTTTCTTTTCTTTCTTTTTCAAATCATTTGCAAAATGAAACATTATTGGCAAACAAAAAATACTAAAGGGACAAACTTTCAATCACCATTCGATCCTATAATTTATAGGGTTATAACCAAATATAAACCTAATCATAATCTGATCAGATCTGACACTCCAAAGGGTGCACTACAATATCACATATTTATTCCTCAAATGTTCATTTCAACTTGGGTGTGTTGCAATATTATGATGTTTGGGCCTCCAAACCATTCATTACAATCTCACTATATTTTCATTTCTAAACGGGCCTTTACATTTGGTTGCACTACAATATCATAATCTGCAAGCCTCAAATGGTCATAATGTCCATTTTACTCGGTTCCATTCCTCCAAGTATCTTGTCACCATACCCAGATCTTGATGTAGACCATGACCTATACCTCCAAATAGATATATATATAGATTTATGCATTGACCTAGATCTTTATCTAGGCAATGGCATAGACCCCCCTAGCTCCATCTAAGCCTAGGAATAACTTATACTCAATCCTTGACCGTATATTAAATCGAGCACTGTGTACAATATGCATATACCTTGTGTACAACCCTTTCACCCACATCACCCACATCTTGGTGCTCTAACCATTCCTCTATCCTTGAAAACACTTTGAATCTGAACCCCTTAAGCCTTAGTTGTCTCAATACCCCTATACATATTTATTCAAAAAGATGTTTGGTGTATATTAAATTCTATATATGTTTCATTAAGAGCACGCATGTGCTCCCGTGACTTGATTGATTTGGTTGTTTATTCTCAACAAGAATTCACACGCATTCCTAGAACAAGCATGTGCTTTAGTGTGCATATGTTCTAGGAATGCGTGAACATTCCTACTAGGAATTTTTTGGTGCCAAACACACCCCACCTCATCTATCTCATGGTTGAGAAAAAATCATGACAACTTCAAGCAAAAACATCTTGTACATACATGTTTTACTTTTTTTGGTGTTCTTGTTAGATTCATAAAGAATCTTTTGCTATTGCCAGACCACTGCAGGAAAATTTGGAAGACAAATTTGTCAACTACAATTGGAATTGTTATTTGTATCTAGTTTTTTCTTCTTGGAATTGGAAGAAAAATTCATCCAAGTGCAATTGGAATTGTTGTTTGTATATTCTTTTGTCTTCTTCGAATTGGAAGAAAAATTTGTCGAAGTGCAATTGGAATTGTTGTTTGTATCTTCTTGTTTCTTCTTGGACTTGGAAGACAAATTTGTCCAAGTGCAATTGGAATTGTTGTTTCTACCTTCTTGTGTCTTCTTGGACTTGCAAGAAAAAAAATTCCAAGTGCAATTTCAATTGTTGTTTGTATCTTCTTTTGTCTTCTTGGAATTGGAAGACAAATTTGTCCAAGTGCAATTGGAATTGGAATTGGAATCATAATTATTCGATGTGTCTTCTTTTGTAATGCAAAAACAAATTTCTTCACTTGGTTATGCCTTATTGCATAATACAAAGAAAATTTTGTGGTGGGTGTTTCGAAGCAAATTCTTATCTTTAAACATGGGGAACCACTAGATTTGAGAAATAAATTCCTCGAGAAAAAAGAAACCGATAGAAAAGGTAGAAGAAGAAAGAGAAAAATAAAAGTTTTGTATTTCAAAGAACAAACTTTCAGAAGAGGGAAATCCAATTTCTAGCAGAATGTATTCCACTATTGTTTATCCTCCATCACCGGAAGAAAAGCGCAAGAGTTCATTAGAGAGAAATCCAAACAATATCTCATCAAGAAAAACTTTTTTGGATGACCAGATGATGGAGGATTTGCTTGGAATTGATTATACAATGGATGAAAGTAGAGAAGCAACTAGTGTACAACATTGTGGTGAAGAAGGAATTGTGGTGCAATCTCTTGTTGGATTTTCAAATGTTCTAGAAACTAGACAATATCGTATCCACTCTCCTCCCACAGTTGATCTGTCAGTGATTAAAGGGGAAAGAACTACAACATTGTTAACTCCATAACACAAAGGTCAAGAGTCCCAGAATAGGGGTTCATCGTCCCTACCTAGATTGAGCATTACACAACGAAGAGATCCTAAATGCATTTAGGTCAATGAAAGTGGTCTAGCATCACTTGAAGGTAAGTTACCTAACCGTACTATTTGTTATCACTCTTATAAAATCATTAAAAAATATTTTGAACCAAAATCAAATGTTGCTAAATGCCAATTATTTTTATCTTTGTTAAAATCTAGAAGATTTACTGATGTTAGAATAATTTTAGGCATTAAAATAATAAAAAGCATATAAACAAGTCATCATATGGTACAAAACCGTGTAAATGATTTTCAAATAATTGATAAGAATTCTTGTTCTAAATACTGTAATGCATCCCGACATGTCTCGTATGAGTCAATTGTTAGCAACACCACAAGAAAACAACATTTTCTACAACAAACCTCTAAACTCTTGAAATGTAATGTAAAAACCCTTAGAAAGTATTCCCATAGATGAGATAGCCTCAACATATGTGCCCCAACAAATTTTTAGGCCTTAACAGGAAGGCTTGTTCTAACATGAAGTTAATTGGAGTGGTTAAGGGACTAGTTCAGGATTTCTGGCATGAGAACACAAGGCCCTCTTCCAACCAAAAAGATGTAATAAAATTGAGAAGGGGATCTAGGGACCATGAACCCCATATTAAACATTATATTGACATTACACAAACATAATTGTATGAGAGTTTCAAAAAAGTACATGGTGTACTTAACTTAGGCCAAAGATCATTCCATAAAGGCAAACCTTGATATGTTCGAATAAACACAATTTGTAACACGTGTTGTTGTAGATATCACATTGAGTATTGTTATTTTT
>ML782751.1:776200-791445 GCA_009831015.1 Picea engelmannii | reverse complement strand
ATTTCATTTTTTACATAACACCCTTTTGCAGGAATGCACAATTATATTGTCATCATCATCATGTAGAGACTTTATTCACAACATCTTCTATACAAGGACAAATGGTTTTACATTTTATCAAAATTAATTCTTAGATGGGACATGCCCCAGGTGCGGTGAAATGACATTACTAATCAAGTGCATCCATGTAAGTGATGAGTATGAATTTGGGAGGAAGGAGGTTAACTTTCAAAGATTTGAATATGTGACATATGATATTGATGGAGGACAGAAAAGAAAAAGTACACAATTGGTTACTTCCCAAGTATGATTTTGTGACTTCATGAAGGACTTCATCAAAAATACACAACATTATGTTCAACATGTCCATGTCACTCGATAGAAGGATGATCATTTTAGAAAATTCAGAGATACAGTTCATGTTGGTACTATGTTATCAATGGTTTATTTTACTGAGAACTACACTCTTCAACCGAAAAATGAGATTCAAAGCCAATATTATCACTTATATCAGGTGAGCATAATGGTACATATCACATACATGAATGGACCAGATAGTAATGAAAAGAACAAATTTATATTGAAAGAGTATCACTTCTACATAACTGATGATTTGTGACATGAATTAGCTTACGTACAACATTGTTTTCATATGTTCTACAATCACCTTATAGATAATAACATACAATTGGATCAACATTGGATTTGGTCATATGGTTGCGCAAGCCAGTAAAAAAATGCTTGTGTATTTCAATGGTTGTGTATGTTGCAAAAAAAACAAAAGGTACCACAAATTTGGAACTGTTTTGAGTATGGGCACGAGAAAGGGGAGAATGATGGAGCAGGTGCATGCATAAAAATAAAATTACATAGGAAATAAATGAAGTTCACTACTACTTCCCTCATTCGAGATAAAAAATCCATTGTTGAATGATGCTCTTCAGTAATGGGAGAGGGAATAGGAACCCGTGAATATGAATCACACAATAAAGGACATATACATAGATATTTTGGGGAGGTGGTCTATGTATATCAATCACATTAGTATGAAAGAAAAAAAAATCCAGGGAACTTGTGGATTCCATTGAGTTAGAACATCAGAAAATTCAATAGTTGAAATATGGACGAGAAAACTCTCTTGCTTTTCTGGTCCATGTAGTATCAATGAATGGGATGAATTTGAATCGATAGGCCGGGTTGATAGACGGGATCATGTATCACTCCCCATTGGTCAATGTATAAATATGGAATTGTCCCAATTGGAGGAGGAGCAATGACGTATTTCAGCAGATTATGATCATGTCTCAGATATTGTACTATCGGGTTCATTGAATCCTTCTATTAAATTTTGAATAACTAGAATGCATGTGTTATTCTTTTGTCATTTAGTGGAATCACATTCTGGCACTCCATTTTTTGCAGGGAACATATATGCAATGTTTTCCCCAAGAGATAATGAATGCGACATTGATTATTGTTTGGCATGATTCTTAGAGGGAAATTAGACCCTCATGCAATCAATAACAAACTCTAAAGGAATTGAATTTTCGACAGGGTCAATGGTTATGAAAGGAGAATATCTGACACATGATGAAATAAAGGTGGTTATGTATTTCAATATTATAAACCAGGTCAATTTGTATACCACTTTACAAACTTGGCTATTGGTATAAACCTCCAACTACAAACAATTCCAAGTAAGAACTCATCAAAGGTACGATACTTCTTTCCTTACACTGAGCATAAGAAGTTAATAGAAACCGACATTATTAGAAGTTACCCTAATGGTCTACTTGAATGGCCATCTAGGTATGTAAAACGAATAATTTTGGCTTCATTTTGACTATTATTAAAATATTTGTAATTTTGTTAAAATATTTTCCTTTCCTTTCCTTCCATTGTCTTTCCTTCACTTGTCATGCCATTCCTTGCCTTCACTTTCCATGCCATGCCATGCCATGCCTTGCCTTCACTTTCCTTTCCTTTCATTTCCTTCACATGCCATGAATTTCCTTCACCTGCCTTGCCTTAACTTCACATGCCATGTCTTCACTTGCCTTTACTTCACTTTCCTTGCCTTGACATGCCTTCACTTTCCTTTCCTTTCCTTTGATTTCCTTCCCTTCACTTGTCTTTCCTTTTCCATGCCACGTCATGCAATTCCATAGCATTCCATGCCTTTCCTTCACTTTTCTTTCCATTCATTCCTTTCCTTCACTTGCCTTTCCTTCACTTTCCTTTATGTCACTTGTCTTATCTTTTCCATGCCATGCCATGCCTTTCCTTCACTTTTCTTGCCATTAATTTATTTCCTTCACTTTCCTTCCCTTCGCTTTCCTTTCCTTCACTTTCCTTCCCTTCTCTTTCCTTTCCTTGCCTTCACTTGTATTTCATTTTCCATTCCATGCCATGCCTTTCCTTCAATTTCCTTTACATTCATGCCTTTCCTTCACTTGCTTTGCCTTACCTTCATTTTCCTTACCTTTCCTTCACTTTCATTTCCTTTCCTTCACTTGTATTTCATTTTCCATTCCATGTCTTTCCTTCACTTTCCTTGCCTTGCCTTCACTTTTCTTTCCTTTCTTTGAATTTCCTTTCCTTTCCTTAAATTGTCTTTAATTTTCCATGAAATGCCATGCCATTAAATAGCATGGAATTCTTTTCCTTCAAATTCCTTTCCATTCATGCCTTTCCTTCACTTTCCTTTCCTTTCCTTCACTTGTCTTTCCTTTTCCATGCCATTCCATTGCATGTCATGCCTTGCCTTCACTTTCCTTTCCATTCATGACTTTCCTTCACTTTCCTTGCCTTGTCTTCCCTTGCCTTGCCTTTCCTTGCCTTACCTTGCATTCACTTTTCTTTCCCTTCCTTCACTGGTCATGCCTTTTCCATGTTATTCCATGCCATTCCATAGAATGCAATGTATTTCCTTCAATCTCCTTTCCATTCATGTCTTTCCTTCACTTTCATTTCCTTTCCTTCACTTGTATTTCCTTTTCCATTTCATCCCATGTCATTCCCTAGTATGCCATGCCTTTCCTTCACTTCCCTTTCCATTCATGTCTTCCCTTCACTTTCCTTGCCTTTCCTTCAATTGACTTGTGTTGCCTTGCCTTCACTTTTATTTCCTTTTCCATGCCATTCCATAGAATGCAATGCCTTTCCATGCCATTCCATAGGATTCCATTCCTTTCCTTCTCTTTCCTTGCCATTCATGTCTTTCTTTCACTTTCCTTTCCTTTCCTTCACTTTTATTTCCTTTTCCATGCCATTTCATGGCATGCCTTTTCTCCACTTCCCTTTCCATTCATGCCTTACCTCCACTTTCCTTTCCTTGCCTTTCCTTCACTTTCCTTTCCTTGCCTTTCCTTCACTTTCCTTTCCTTGCCTTCACTTTCCATGCCTTTCCTTCACTTGTCTTGAATTATCACTTTCCATGCAATGACTTTCCTTTACTTTCCTTATAACTTTCCATGCCTTTCCTTCACTTTCCTTGCCATGAAATTCCTTTCCTAAACATATGTAATAAGAACCGAGCAAAAACCCAGTGCCATAGATACTCCATCAAACAATTTTTCGATGGACGAAATGATAGCGGAGGAGACCCCCTAGTTGAAACTTAGTTTTTTGGATCCAATGCAACTAACAATTCTCCTATCTAAGTCCTAGTTTGAGTTTTATCGCGAGTTGCAGCTCACCTCTTCAAGTCATTCAGGGACATGTTTCCAATTTGTTTCGGGGGCATAAAATACAAACCAAGTGGCATAATAGAGTTTTGTAAGCTCCCACAAGTATATTTGGCCAAGGCCCATGCAAATACACTACCCAAAAATAATCGACATAATGTTCTTGAAAATCAACCTCCTCTTTAGAAATTGCACTATATGCCTCATTGACCAAAACCCTAATGTCGAAGATACTCCAACAAACGGTTTTTCGGTGGATGGAATCACAACGGAGGGGGGCCCTAGTTGAAAAAAGGTGCTCCGGATCCAATGAAACTGAGGATTCACCCATCCGATTCCTAGCTTGATTTTTATCGTGAGCTGCAACTCGCTTCTTCAAGCCATTTAGGGACATATGGCCAATTTGGTTAGGGGGCATAAAATACAAGCTGAGTGGCATAATGGATTTTCATAAGATCTAAAATTCTAGTTGGACAAGGCCCACACGAATACACTAGCCACAATTTTTCGACATTGTGTTCTTGAAAATTGACCTCCTCTTTAGAAATTTTATTGTGCCTCATTTACCAAAACTCTAGTGTCGAAGATACTCCAACAAACAATTTTTCGGTGGAAGGAATGATAGTGGAGCCCCCCCGCTAGTTTAAAACTAGTTCTTTGTATCCAATGCAACTAATGGTTGGCCCATCTGAGTCCCAGTTTGAGTTTTATCACAAGTTGCAACACGCCTCTTCAAGCAATTAGGGGACATGTGGCCAATTTGGTCTGGGGGCATAAAATACATACAGAGTGGCATAGAAAAGTTTCATAAGATCCCACAAGTTTATTTGGCCAAGGCCCATGTGAATACACTACCCAAAAATGCCCGACACAGTTTTCTTGAAAATCGACCTACTCTTCAAAAATTGCATTATGCCTCATTGACAAAAAACCTAGTGTCAGAGATACTCCAAAAAATGGTTTTCTAGTGGATGGAATGACAACAGAGGGGACCCCTAGTTGAAACCTGGTGCTCTAGATCCAATTCAAATGACGGTTCTCCCATCCGAGTCCCATTTTGATTTTTATCATGAGTTGCAACTCGCCTCCTCAAGCCATTTAGGGGCAAGTGGCCAATTTGGTCTGGGGGCATAAAATACAAACTGAGTGGCATAACAAAATTCCGTAAGCTCCCACAAGTCTATTTGGCCAAGGCCCACGTGAATACACTACCGAAAAATGCTCAACACAATGTTCTTGAAAATCGACCTCCTCTTGAGAAATTGCACTATTCCTCATTGACCAAAACCCTAGTGTCAGAGATACTCCAACAAATGGTTTTTGATGGACAGAATGATAGTGGAGGGGCTCCCCTAGTTGAAACATGGTGCTCCAGATCCAATGTAACAGACGGTTCTCCCATCCAAATCTTAGTTTGATTTTTATCACGAGTTGCAACTTGCCTCTTCAAGCCATTCAGGGACATGTGGCCAATTTGGTTTGGGTGCATAACGAAGTTTTTTAATCCCCCACAAGTCTATATGTCCAAGTCCCACATGAATACACTACCCATAAATTCCCGACATAGTGTTCCTGAAAATCGACCTCCTCTTCAAAAATTGCATTATGCCTCATTGACCCAAACCATAATGTCGGAGATACTCCATCAAACGGTTTTTCAGTGCACAGAATGATAGCGGAGGGGCCCTCTAGTTGAAACTCAGTTCTCCGGATTGAATGTAACTAACGATTTACCCATCAGAGTCTCAGTTTTAGTTTTATCATGAGTTCCAACTCGCCTCTTCAAGTCATTTAGGGACATGTGGTAGATTTTGTCTGGGGGAATAAAATACAAACAAAGTGGCATAACAAATTTCATAAGAACCCACAATTCTATTTTTCCAAGTCCCATGCAAATACACTCCCCAAAAATACCTGACACGTTATTCTTGAAAATTGACCTCCTCTTCTAAAATTGCACTATCCCTCATTGACCAAAACCCTAGTGTCGAAGATAGTCCAAAAAACAGTTTTCCGGTGGATGAAATGATAACGGAGGGGCCCCCTAGTTGAATCTTGGTGCTCCATATCCAATGCAACTGATGGCTCTCCCATTTTAGTTCTAGTTTGAGTTTTATCGTGAGTTGCAACTTGTCTCTTCAAGCCATTCAGAGACATGTGGTCAATTTGGCCTGGGGGCATAAAATACAAGCCATGTGGCATAACGGAGTTTCATAAGCTCCCACAAGTCTATTTGGCCAAGGCCCATGTGAATACACTACCCACAAATTCTCAACATAGTGTTCTTGAGAAATGACCTCCTCTTAAGAAATTGCACTATGCCTCATTGACCAAAACCCTAGTGCCGAAGATACTCCAAAAAATGGTTTTTCGGTGAACAAAATGATAGTGGAGCCCCCCCCTAGTTGAAACTTGGTGCTCCAGATCCAATGCAACTAATAGTGCTCCCATCCAAGTCTCATTTTGAGTTTTATCGCGAGTTTAAACTCACCTCTTTAACTCATTCAAGGACATGTGGCCAATTTGATCCGAGGGAATAAAATCCAAACTGAGCAGCATAATGGAGTTTCGTAATCTCCCACAAGTCTACTTGGCCAAGGGCCACGCGACTACACTACCCACAAATTCCTGACACAGTTTTCTTGAAAATCGACCTCCTCTTCAGAAATTGCACTATTCCTCATTGACCAAAACATTGGTGTTCTTATGAAAGTATTTTTATATAAGAAATATGGGATAACAAGTTGTAGAATTACATGCTTAATGAATCCTTTGATTGTGATTTTTACATATGAATCCTTTTATGGCATGGAAAGAGAATGCAAGGCAAGGCATGGCAAGTGAATTCATGGCATGGAAAGACATGGTATGGAAAGACAAGACATGGAAAATGAAGGCAAGGCAAGGCATGGAAAGTGAATACAAGGCATGGCAAGTGAATTCATGGCATGGAAATACATGGTATGGGAAGACAAGAAATGGCATGTGAAGGCAAGGCAAGGCATGGAAAGGCATGGCATGGAAAGGCATGGCATGGAAAAGAATAGCATGGTATGGAAAGGCATGGCATGAAAACGTTAAGGCATGCCAAGTGAATGGAAGGCAAGGCATGGAATGGCATGGCATGGAATGACATGGCAAGGCATGGTATGGAAAGACAAGAAATGGAAAGTGAAGGCAAGGCAAGGCATTGTAAGGCATGGCATGGAAAAGAATCACATGGTATGGAAAGGCATGACATGGAAAGGAAAGGTATGTGAAGTGAATGGAAGGCAAGGCATGGAATGGCATGGCATGGCATGACAATGAAAGGCATGGGATGGAAATACATGGTATGGAAAGGCATGGTATGGAAATACAAGACATGGAAAGTGAAGGAAAGGAAAGGCATGGAAAGGCATGGCATGGCAAGGCATACCATACCATATCATACCAAGCAAAGGCATACCATACCATAGCATATCATTTCTAATGCATACCATACCATTTCCATTTCCATTACCAATTCCAATGCATGTGGTACCATACCATACCATTGCCAATGCATACCATATAATGGAAAGGAAATGCATACCATACCAATGCCAATGCCAATGCATAACATACAATACCATACCAATGTCAATTCCAATGCATACCATTTCCATTGCCAAATTGCCAATGCATACCATTTCCATTTCCATTGCCATTGCCAATGTCAATGCATACCAATTCATACCATACCATATCGTATGATTTCCAATGCATACGATACAATGGCAAGGCAATGCATACCATTGGCAATGCATACCATACCATACCATTTCCAATGCATACCATACCATACCATACCATTTCCAATGCATAACATATAAGGAAATGGCAAGGCCATGCAGAACATACCAATGCATTGGAAATGGTATGGTATGGAATGCATTGGCACACCAATGCATACCATACCATTTCCATTGCCAATGCATACCATACCATACCATACCACTGCCAATGCATACCATACAATGACAAGGAAATGCATACCATTGCATGCATTGTATGGTATGCATTGGAAATGATATGGTATGGTATGGAATGGTATGGTTTGGCAATGGAAATGGTATGCATTTCCTTGTCATTACGTTGTATGGTATGGTATGCTATGGTATGCGATGTTATGGTATGCTATGCTATGGTATGCTATGCAATGGTATGGTATGGTATGGTATGCATTGACAATGCATCCCATACCATACTGGTGAAATGCATGCAATGCATACCATTGACATTGTCAATACATACCATTTCCGATGCATACCATTTCCATTGCCAATGCATACCATTGTTATTTCCAATTCATACCATACCATTTCCATTGCCATTTTCAATGCCAATTTATACCATACAAATTCAAACCATTTCCATTTCCATTTCCATGTCAATGCAAATGCATACCATACCATTTCCTTGACATTGCCTTGTATGGTATGCATTGGCAATGTATACCATACCAATGTAATGCATACCATACCAATGAAATGCATGCAATGCATACCATACCATTGAAATTCATACCATTTTCATTGCCAATACATACCATTTCCACTCCTATAGCCAATGCATACCATACCATTTCCATTTTCATTGCCAATGCCAATGCATACCATACCATTTCCATTTTCGTTTCCAATGCCAATGCATACCATACCATACCATTGCCAATTCATACCATACAATGTAAAGGAAATGCATACCATTGTATGCATTGTATGGTATGAATTGGCAATGGTATGCCATGTTATGGTATGCATTATCAATGGAAATGTAAATGGCATGGCATGGTATGGTATGGTATGGTATGGTATGCATTGGCATTGGCAATGGAAATGCCTACCATACCATACCATATCATACCATACTATTTCCATTGGCATTTCTAATGCCAATGAATACCATACCATACCAATGAAATGCATACCATTTCCATTGCCAATACAAATCATTTCCAATGCATACCATTTCCATTTCCAATGCATATCATTGTTATTGCCAATGCATACCATACCATTTCCATTTCCAATGCCAATGCATACCATGCCATACCATACCATTGCCAATGTATATCATATAATGGCAAGGCAATACATACCATTGTATGCATTGTATGGTATGGTATGGTATGGTATGCATTGATAATGGCAATGACAATGGTATCCATTGCCTTGCCATTCCCTTGTATGGTATGCATTGGAAATGGTATGGTATGGTATCGTATGGATTGGCATTGGCAATGGAAATGGAAATGGTATGGTTTGGTATGGTATGCATTGGCAATGGAAATGGAAATGCATACCATACCATACCATACCATACCATTTCCATTTACATTGCCAATGCCAATGCATACCATACCAATGTAATGCATACCATACCAATACCATTTCCATACCATACCATACCATACCATTTCCAATGCATACCATACCATTTGCAATGCATACTATACCATGTCAATTTCCATTGCCAATGCCAATTCATACCATACCATAACATACATGTTGGGACAATTAATTGTTGTAATAAATTCCCACATAAGTGTCAACTAGGTTCATAAAATGATGAGTTGCAGGCACAATATGTGCAGGAAAAGGACATATGCATATCCTACTTTGTCTTTCAAGGATAAAGAGAGATAGGTTACCTACCAATGATTCATGAAAATAAATAAAGCAACCACTACTCCACACAACTAGTTAATAACCAAACCAAGGAATCAACTGTCTAAATCCTATTCTATGTGTGAAAAGAAATCAATCTTTTAATAATATAGTAATGAAACAAGAAACTAATAAAAACATAATAGAAATTACCCAGGCAGATGTTTATATCAGTCAACAGTATCAATCCACTCAATTCGTAATATAATCGTGTTACTGACCTAGAATAAACTAACTAGGTTGAGAGTAATTCCTAGTGTCTGACCTACCCTTAACCTCAAATGCTTATTCACTACAAGAAGGATAGAATCTATGGTGCTACTGCATTCTTACACATAGATAGTAAATCAACTTGCAGGGGAATGACTCTAAATGAGCCTTGCCAAAAATCTTGACACTTCAATTGGTGACTGAAGCAACGAGATAACAATTCTCTATAAACAAGAGTTACATCTACCAACAAGGAATATAAACACACAAGTTGAAACTAAACTCTTTTCCCCCGAAATATCATCTTACTTTCTTTAAAACACCTCTAGAGGTCACACCACACTCAGCAAAAAGGCAACTCAAATCTTAGAGACATGATCTTATTAATAACTTGAAGACCTATTCCCTTAATACCACATACTCAGAGTATGGATGTATCAACTGAATCCCTTGTGAATACAATCCATTATCCCAACAACCAAAGGGTATTTCAAGTTTACTGATATGTGACTAGGTCATCACAAAGCTTATATCAATGCTTGATATTAATCTTTCTTATTCAAGATAAGAAAAAGAGCCAGCTCCTTAAGAAGATGGAAGTTATAATATGATCATGCCTTACATTCTAGATCTTTTACTTTTCTCATAAACAAGTCTTTATTAACGAGAGTCAACACTTTGAATACAACTCCAAGTTGACACACACATGCAGTGGGTAATTTTAGTATCTTAGTTCAGTTTAGTCATTAGAACATATGGGGTTTTAGCTTTATTAACAGGTGTGTGAGGTGTTTAGATCAAACATTCGTGGTTGTGTAAGATGCCAATAAATATTGGAACGTGTTTGGATTTCACCCTTATACAGGAAGGATCTATACATTAGTAAGATGAAAATATTAATCATTCATTCAAACATCTATCTTTCTATATGAAATCCTTCCATTGTACTAAGGGCAATTCAATTTATAACACATGGAAATCCACAGTGAGTAATGAGCACACAAAACTTAAATAAAACCTACAATTTAGAAATCACTCCACACAAATCTATTCATGAACACAACTACAACAAATAGAGAAAAAATAATATACAAATAACTCAACTTACAAGGGGAGGTGGGCCCATGCCTTCCCAAGTAGTGAGTGGAAACGATTCAGTAACTCACAAGTGTACAAACAAAATAAAGAAAATCTTGATTGATATTAAATGGAAATCTTTAACCATCTCACAACATATCCATTATAGTATGGGGAATAAAAATAAGTAACACATATTTCTATTAAGTTTAGAAAAGAGTATATATCAGTCTGTACATAGATAAAATCCCACTATATATCAAGTTCTCGAAATTTATAATATTACATCGTCCTCCCCTTTTCTCGTGGACTAAGGCGTAAAAATGACTATGAAAAATAAAGGATCTTACTGATCATGATTTCCTTTATCCAAGATTACAATCTTATGAAATCAATCTAACAAACTTAGATATCATTACTACTCTTAGTTCCGACCCCGATCTAGTGTTGCATTGGAAAAAATTCCTATGGGTTTTCTTGAAGTTTCGTGTAATGAAGAGAGACATTAGGCGCAAATGAAATGGTCAACACCCATCTCGATGGTGTCACGAACAATACCCATATCACCAAATCCATTCTGGCAAGCGTAGATAGAAGCCATGACCTTGGGTACCAGAATGTCTGCGCTGGAACTGAAATTCCAAGAATAGTGCAGGAACAATTGTTACAGTAAAAAGGTGAGTATACTTTTATCATTGGTAAAATATATCCAAAAGATCCCAATTAATTCATTAAGAGCTCAGAAAATATCAAAATAAACAACTTTTACCTCATGCTAAAATCAAGATCTTAGGCCGGCAAAAAGGGTAAAAGTAGGAGACAATGAGTTGGATTTCATTGTCTAAGTGGGGAGTAAATGGCCAAAATAAATGTATGGTGATTGAAAAAATGGGATATCAACATTAACCCCACACCTGATCATTTGCATTTCCTCATGCAAAGATATCCCAAAATTGTTCAAAATTGAAATATAAACTCTCTTCAACCACTAAGAGAGTTATGTCACATTTATCAATATGTGAGGCCTACGTTCTTCTTTTACAGCCTGTCACTCCTCCTTGGTTTCTCTAGATGAAGTATTTTATGCATCTTATTGTTTATTTTATTAGTTTCAGATTGAATTTTCTCAATCTCTTCTTGAAATTTCTTGCTCTTCCCTTTTAATTGTTGATTTTCCCTTTCAATAAACCTGTTTAAGACATACAACTCTAGGACTTCCTATTCCATATTTTTAACTTTCCTGCTTCTCTTCCTGATTTTCCTCTCCAGAGTATTTTCAATAAAAGACTCATCCATTAAGACATTTGAACCCTCACAATATTCAAACCTTTTCTTAGAAGGTCCAGGAACAACTATGCTGGTTGTTTTTGCAGTCCTAAGCATCTGTCTCTTTTCTACAGTCTGATGTACATGTTTTATCATTCCATCATCACACCCCCTTCTCGGGCGGGGGTGGAAAATTGTTCATGTGGCTCTACTAGTGTGTCTGGTTCAACAGGATCATTTATTTGTTGGTCATTATGGCCTACGAATTCTATATATGGATAATATTGTTCCACTGGTTTGGGGTGTTTAACAACTCTGAAAAATATGCATGATCGTAAAGGTGTCCTCATCATCAACAGGGATCGGATCCTCATTTGTTTCATCATGTGGGTACATGGGGGCTAGTGCAACAATCCTTGGGGCTGCTTGCTTTGAAATATTATGGGTGACCCTATGAACTAGAGGGATCTCAAATAATGGCTTGACCATTGTAGCCTTCTTTTCTAACTTACCATTCCTGTCTCTTTCCTTTTTCTGTTGTTTACCCAATTTTCTTGGTTCCTCTTCCACCGCCACATGTATTATTTTATTTTCATATTGTTTACCCAAATTTCTCGGTTCCTCCTCCACTACCACATGTATTCTTTTCTTTTTTATTCATTCAACAATTTTTCTCAGTTCCTCTTACACTTCCACAAGTATTCTTTTCTTTTTCTGTTGTTTACCAAAATTTCTCTGCCCCTCTTCCACTTCCACAGGTATCTGGTCTATAAATGCATTCTCACCCAAGAATTTATCCCATGTTTTATTTCTTTTATGGAGCTCAATTTCTACTAAAATTTTAACTAATCCATGATGGTAAAGGATACTTTGAGGGTTTCGACTATTACTTCTTACCATCTTAGAAATCTTTTATATACTTGTGTACAGATAATAAGGGAAATTTATCAGTTCTTTGGATTCAAAATGAAGTAAAATTTGAACATGATACTAGTATGTGAGGGAATACCTTCCCTCACATGTTAAGTACCTCTGCAAAATTTCCAATGGGTCTTGCCATTCATCCATGATGTATGCCCTTGGGCCCCCCTTTGCTGAGGTCATGTTTTGGTATTCCGCCTTCAGAAACTGGTTGCAAATTTCCATGCCAAGTGTCAATTTCTTGAACCAATATTCTCTAGTCCTGGCGAGGCCTGTGAAATTTCCTAGGGTTTCCTCTTTAACTTCTATTTCCAAATATGCGACCCTATCCAACCTCCCATCAAATCTCTGCATGAACTAAAGGGAAACCCTGTCAATAAACCCTCGAAATTTGGTGAAGAAGAGATGCCAACCTATTTCCTTAAAAATTTTCTTTAACTTATGATACTTAGGTATAGCTTCAAGTGCTTGCCAAGATACGAGTTCTTGATAGTATACCACCATGCTGGAATATGGGTCTGGATGAAGGTTTCACCGAAGTCAAATTAAGGAACACTTAGAGGGACAAGGTGGGTAAAGAACACTAAGAGGAATGAGGAGGGTGTGGTATATGAATGTGGATAATCTCTCAATCAGAGTGGTGATTTCAACATAGGTTGGCTACAGAGAAAAAGGCAATCAAGATAATGGCTTTAGCCATATCTGGAATCGTTGTGGTGTACCATTTATATTTGCGATGGGGTGATATGAATTTCGTTCATGGTAATGATGGTGAGTCAAATTGGTACGGGAATAATAATTTAAACTCATGCAAATGTAATGAGAACCATTCAAACATTTTCAGTTTCCATTATGAGAAAATAAACACTAATGTTCATGGAGAAAGTGGGGTTTTGCATGAATTTGAAATTTTTGTATGAATCAATCACCCGTGGAATAGAGATAATGCATATGAGTGGGTAAAATATTGGGTGATATGGGTGAATAGAGATACAGTTCGTATGACAAGAAATATAGGGGTGGGCAGTTGTTATGCTACACATATGAGTTATAGCTTTGATGATCGTGCAATACATGAATGAATTAAATTTGAAAGATAAGTAATGAGGATGAGTTAGATCAGCATGAGAAGTTGTTAAAATGATATCCTTTGTTCTTAATAAACTAACTAGAATCTAAAATCAATCTTACCTTAAAAAGTCATTACCCATTTTAACTGTAGATGTGGAATTCATGTGGATATCGGAAGTGATGATGTTGATATTGATGTTGTTTTCATGTCAATGTTGTAGATTCCCAAGACCGAAGGAGGATATCATACTATGTCTTATGCAAAATTTTCTTTTAAAATGTGGTCACAGTATTCGAGTGCCTATAGTACAATTCATGTGTGGGTGCAGGAATACTGTCGAGCACTATTTTTTTTACTGATGCTATGAACATGCTATTGCTTCACTCTGTAACTTACAAATGTAATGATGAAAGGTATTATATACAAATTTAAATCAAAACTGGTTCATAGAATATTTGAAAACTTAGGGAATTCTGAACTTATTGGAAATACTGGAATTTGAAATAAAAAACCAAGAGGAGAATAGAACTGTTGATGTCAAACTGTCATTCTAGTGATGATGGAAATAACTACAATAGAAGTTAAGAAATAGGGGATGGATAGTTGGATCCATACCATGACCCCAAATTTGTATCGAGGAACAAGTCTCACGTTTTATTAGGACACCCACTAAGAAGGAAGACAACCCCCTCTTTTTAAGACAATCTAAATCATCGTAGCTTCCTTGTAGCCAACTTCCTTTTTATTCACACTGACTATTGCAAGTTGTCATCCAAATCATAACTAAGTTGTATTCACCACGACCTAAACTTCTAGAACAAATCCGTCCATCTGAAAGATGTACTGTCATCGAACATGGATATAAGTCATTGCATTACAAGCCATTGATTAAAGTTGTTAACCAATGTGATATTGTTCACCTTTGATGACGATGAGAGTCAAGGTTCCACTCGTACAACTTGTTGGGCATGAATTAATGAGATGATGTTGAATTTCCTTCAATATCTGACAAACAGGAGGAATTAATGAATCCCCACTGTTTTAAGCGAGGTAACTTTCCATTAATGTATGAAATCCCATAGGTACCATCCAAGTCTCTGAATTTGATCCCCCATATGATGTGTTGAAGTTGATGGAGACAAATCTGTCAGAAAGAGAGACTTAATGCATGCCTCATCATTGAACAGGAGAACAAACAAAATGATTTGAAGAACATGTAGTAAGGTATGAAAATTGAGGACAAGAAATTTTTATTTTGGGATAATCCTCTAGCAAGATGGTTTCCAGATAGTCCCTTTTTTAACCATGCCAGTAAAATGATTT
>ML782751.1:737263-776143 GCA_009831015.1 Picea engelmannii | reverse complement strand
TTATTATTTTATTTTTTTTCATTTTTCTTATGTACATACATTCAAAAATCTGAAATAAAAATATTCAATCAGAGGTGGGAGAGGGGGAACGAGACCCCTTGCCTTCTACCTCCATTTCAGAATGTTGTAAAATATCTCGTACAAATTTATCCATGGACATTGGCCTGTGATACCACCTCAACCGATGGCCATTGACCACAAGCGAATGTTGATGGTCGTCAATTGTTGTTATCCTGATTGATCCATTGTTGAAGACAATCTCAATTTTGTAAGGCCCCAACCATCTTGTAGTATGTTTTCCTCTGAAGTTCTTAAACCAAGAATAAAAAAGGAGGGCCTAATCACCGAGCTTGAAAAATTTCTTCTTGATGAATTTATCATGCCATCTAGCTCTTTGTTCATGTACCAAAATAGTGTGTTGGACTGCATCTTGCATAATTTCATCTAGCTCATTGAGCTATGATATTCTTTGTTTTTTTGCCTCTGATAAATCTATTCCCAGTTGCGCATTTGTCCTAAAGTTTTTCACTTGAATCTCAATGGGAAGAAGAACATGTTTTCCATGCACTGACTCATATGGACTAAATCCTGTGGCATTTCTCCATGTGGTTCTATAATCCCACAACGCTTCCAAAAGCTTGTCTTCCCAGTCTTTGTGATTCAGCTGGACTGTCTTAGTTAGGATTTATTCCAATACCTTGTTTGTAGACTCAACTTGCCCATTTTCTTGCGGTTGATATGGAGAATATTTATAGTGCTTTATCTGGTAATGTTGAGTAAGTGCTTGCATTGATTTAGATGTAAATTGTGTCCTTCTATTTGTCACAATTTCTCTTGGAATGCCAAAGTGAGTAAAAATATCTTCATAAAGAAAATCTATAACTGACTCTTCACTAGTAGAATGAAGGGATTTTTCTTCTACCCACTTAATTACATAATCAGTTCAAACTAAAATGTACCTTTTTTTACACGATGAAGGAGAGATTGGCCCCACAAAATCCAAGGCCCATATTTCAAAGGGTTTGACAAGCACTTGGGTTTGTAAGAGAATATGGTCTACTTTCACTCGCTTACCCATTCTTTGAAAACTATTGCAGCTTCTTACATACTTTCTGGCGTCCTTAAACAACGTTGCCCAGTAATATCCTTGATGAAGCACCTTGTAAGTAGTCCTTTTGTCTATGAAATGGCCTCCATAGGGGATATTGTGGAAAGCTTTCAATATTTCATGTGTTCCATAATCTCGTACCCATGTTCTAATAATCATGTTAGGCCCAATACATAAGACATCTCCCTCGATCCATGAATAAGTTGCATTGTTCTTGACAATTTGTTGCTTTTATCATGGGGAGAGATGTTGAGGAAACTTCCGTGTGGCCAGATAATTGGCTATGAATACAAACCTCGAAATTTTAGTGGAAACAACAAACAAATATTCGTCATGAAAACTCTCATCAATAGGGGTGTCTTCATCATTATTATGGATTCGAGAGAGAAAATATGCAACTAAGTTTTCTTTACCGAGCCTATCCACAATGGTAATGTTAAATTTCTGTAGAAATAGTAGCCACGTAGTTATCCTACCATTTGTGATGGGTTTATTCATTAAAAATTGATGGCAGAATGGTCGGTGTGAATAAAAGTTTCATATCCCGTAATATAATGTCTAAATTTATTAATACCATGTACGAAAACTAAGAATTATTTTTTTGTGATGGTGTAGTTGAGCTCGGCTGGTGATAAGTTTTAACTACTGTAATAGATAGAATAAGATAATTGATCCTCTTTTTGTCCTAGGAAATCCCCAACAGTGATGCTTGAAGCATCAATACAAATATGAAAGGGAAGGGACCAGTCTAGTCCCCACAGAACTGGCATTATGGACAAGTTTTCCTTCAATATTTCGAAAGCGATTTGACACTGAGAATCCCACAAAAATTTAGTATCTTTAGCTAAAAATTTGTATATAGGTGCAACTATCTTTGTGAAGTTTTCAATTAATCTTCTATAGTAGTCATCATGACCCAAAAAACATCTTACCTCCTTTGGTGAATGGGGTGCAGGAAATTCTAAGATGAACTTAATCTTAGTCAGGTACACTTTAACACCTGAAGAAGTAACATGTTTCCCAAGAACAATTCCCTATTGTGACAACACATTACATTTTTTATGACTCAGGGCAACATTAGATTCCTTACATCTAATCAATACGTTTTCCAAGTTATGAAGTGCTTTGTCAAAAGAGTCACCATAGATAGAAAAATCATCCATATAGATCTCAACACATTCGTGAATGAATTCAGCAAAGATCCCAAATAAATCTCTTTGAAAAGTGGGAGGGACATTGCACAACCCAAATGGAAAAACTCTATAGGTAAATGTCCCCCATGGGAATGTAAAATTCATTTTCTCCTGATCCTCTGGTGTGATCTGAATTTTATTATATCCACTAAAACCGTCCAAAAAGGAAAAGTACTTCTTATCTACTAAGGTATCGAATACCTGATCAATGAAGGTCAACATAAAATAATATTTCAGAGTTTCTTTATCAAGCTCACGATAGTCAACACATATTATCCACTTACTTTCCTTCTTAGGAACAACTACAAGTGGAGAAGCCCACTTGCTAACAGATATAAGATATATAAAGTTAACATCCAGCAGCTTCTGTAATTCTTATTTTACTATGTCCTTTACGACGAGATTCTCCTAGCAGGTATGGAATTTTATTGAAGGTAAATATGGTGTGTACATGTGTCTCGGTGAATTCCAGGAATGTCTTTATAGTCCCAGGAAAATGAACTGGAATTCTTTTGTAATATGTTGATTAAATGTTCATGTTGATTAGAATCAAGGTCAACATTGATATTCAAAGTTTTTCCTGGGCTAATTTCAACAATTATTCTATAGGGATCTATGGTCTCTTTGATGGCTCACACAAGGAAATATGTAGTCCCTGTTGGATTAAAATTTTCCTGAAAATCTTTGTGAAAAATATGATTATAAGTTTGGGGTACTTCCATAAACTAAGTACAATCCATAGCAGAAATAAATAAATTCATAAAATCATCTTTTGATTGACTTTTCAACCCCCCTGCATGTTCGATGGTTAAAAGTGGATGTAAAATTTGTGTTGTTATGTGATTTTTAATTTGTACAATTTTAAGAGATTAAATTTCTGCATCTTCAGATGATCTATTTCCTTATTTTCAGGAGGTTCAATTTATGTATTTTCACAAGATTCGAACACCTGCCAAAAATCTTATAGTGCTAGTTTGGTAGGTGGGTATAAAGTTAGTTTCTTCATAGCTAGACCATTTGACATGGTCATCTCTCCTGACCTACATCTGATGAAAGCATCGGTTGTGGCCAAACATGGTCTCCCAAGAATGACAAGGTGGCCTACCATGTTGGTTTTAGGTTGGATAACTAGAAAATCTACAGGATATTCCCAAGAATTTAAAGTTACCAGTATATCATCGATAACTCTGGCAGGCTTGATCCTGGATTTATCAGCAATTTCGAGCACAGTGGGTGTGGGTCGGAGAGTATTCAATTGTAATATTTCCATGGTCATAATGTTTATGATATTTATTGCATCTCCCAAATCGATCAAAGTATTTCCTATGGGAACATCATTGATGGAAATGGTGAATATGGGGTTCCCGAGGTCTCCATAATTTTTCACCAATGGTTTCCTAGACATTAGCTCAGCCAGTCGACCTTCTACTTGGATAGTGGGGGAATATTTTTGTTTCCTTCCATGATTCTTATTGCATAAATCCCTGACAGGTTTTGCGTAGATGGGAATCTATTTTATAGCTTGCAGTAGGGGTATTTTGACACAAACATTCTATAGCCCAGCCTCCAAGTCAAATTCATGGAGGACAATAGGATTTTTTATGGCTAGCCTTTCTAGATAAGGTGGAATTTTAGGTTCTTGTGGCTACTCTGTATGAGGGGTAGTAGATGTTTGTGTCAGAATGGAGGGAGTAACTATGTTTCTAGGTTGGTCGTCATTTATTGGTTGTTCAGGAGTTTTCTCTTCTTCCTCAATGACAACTGTGGAATCCCTTGGTTTCATGAATTTCCTTGATCTCGGATGTATATTTTGAAGGGGCATAGGAGTGATCAGGTAAGATGGAAAAGGTTGCATCTTAGTATTAAAGGAGGGTTGTGTAGCTCTATTGTTTATATTTGGTACTAGTTGTGCATGCATTTGTGTTGGTCTAGGAGGGTTTTGGTTTGCAGTTAGTTGTGGTAATTGTGGGATTGTTGCTTGGTTAGTAGGATACAATGATGGCATAGATGGGGGGTATTGCGATTAGTTAGGATAATACATTGGGAATTGTTGTTGAGGAATAATCACATGAGGGTTACCTCTCCAATTCTGTTTCCAAGGATGAGTTTCAGTTTTTTGTTGTGGCCAAGTGGGTTTCCATGGAATTTGAGTGTTCCATTGTTGTTGATAAGCATTATAAGGTGAAAAAGATGATGAAAACAGATCTTGGGACATACCTTGGGCTCTTGGATGCCATAGTTTCTTTAGTGCAGCTTGAAAACAAGGTTCTACAACCTCCTTATTTTATTTATATATGGATTTAAGTTCGGCAAGCGAGGGGAAATTATTTGTCTCATGATCCTCCGCACATGTTATGCAAACCTGCACATTATCCAATGAGAATTATTTAAATGGATTCTTCTTTCAACAATGGGGACAAACAACATATACAATAGGTTTCTCTTCTTCTTGTTTTTTCTTAACTTGAAACATATCTAGCTCAGAACTAAGAGTGCCAAGACTTTATATTTTAAAATTTTCCAAAAAATTTCCTAATTCTATCCTTGATACTCCACCTCCTGTAGAAGATTTTGTTACTTTTGGAAAAACATCTCTTATTCCCTTACTAGACTTTTCTTGACTCCTATAATATCCCCTCCACAAATCACAAATGTCAAAAAATGGAAATTGAGAGATATTGCCTGCACCAATCATATTTAACACACCAATATATTCTTCTTGTATCCCTTTTAGAAACATAGTTCTTATGGTATCATTATTTAAAGTACTTTGCTTGGTTTTCTGGAGGTTGTAAAGAAACCTTTCCACGTAGTCTTAAAGACTCTCTTCCTCTGATTGTTGCATCTTAAATATTTCATTGTGGGAGTCACTAGTCCTATAGTAGTCTTGATACTTTTTTAAGAAAGTACTTTTCATGTCTTCCCAAGATCGGATATAGTAATCTTCAAGTCCCATGAACAATATTAGAGCGAAGTCTTTTAAGGTTGTTGGAATTTTTTTTAATTTTTGTGCATCATCAACATAATTATAGCTTCTACAGAGAATATCAAACTCAAAGAGAAAAGTATCTGGATCCTCTGTAACCATACCTCTAAAATTTGGAAGGACCAAAGGGGGGGATATTTCTCATGTTCACATTCAACATTAAGTCAAGTATGGGAAATCTGAAGTTGGTCTCTCCTTCTTCATCCCTATTACTTTCTTCTCCATCTGCCATGTGGCCAAAAATACTAAATTCCTCTGGACTTGGTGAGAATGGTGACTGGGCTACTAGATTTTGGCGAATGGTGAAGTTGTCTCCCATGTGCAATTTTGGAATTCCTCCCACCACAAAAGTTTCTACTTGTGAAATGATTACGTTGAGGGGGATCCTAATAAGCTAGTATATAATCTCTTGATTGATAGTATGTTCTTGTACTGAATCAATGTTTGAAACTGGCCCATAAGCATGTGACTCTTTAGTTGGTTGGTCCTGCAATTCTCCCTCTTTTCCCTGGACCTTTTCTAGTGTTTGTTCAGATTGTGGGGTGGCCAACCTTGATGTAGAACCCTCTCTTCGTGTGCTTCCTGTGTATCATTATGCCGGGTTAATAGGAGGGGTTTTATTGCTACCAAATATTTTTTTTGTAATATCAATTTTTAAAAATATACCCTTGCTATACCTAGGCCTAACCATGAGTTAACCATATGCCAGATAGGGTTTGGAAGGACTCACAATAGTGGCAGTGTATGTTATTACCTTCCTTCTTTCTGTCTCTCCTCCATCGATCTAGACAACGAAAAGAATGTTCAAATAAAGCAATAGAAAATTAAAACAAAAACTAGCTTTGTATTGTTTACCTTTTAGTAGTTCCCCGACAATGATGCCAAAATGTTGGGCCAATTAATTGTTGTAATAAAGTCCCACATAATATTCAATCAGGTTCGTAAACTGATGAACTACAAGAAAAGTATGTGTAGGAAAAGGACATAAGTGTATCCTACTTTGTCTTTCAAGGAGAAAGAGAGAAAGGTGACCTGCCAATTATTCATGAACATAAAAAAATCAGCCACTACTCCACACAGCTAGTCAATAACCAAACCAAGGAATCAACTATCTAAATACTATTCTATGTGTGAAAAGCAATCAACATTTTAAAAGTACAGTAAAGAAACAAGAAACTAATAAAAAAATCATAGAAATTACCTAGACATATGTCTATATCAGTCAAGAGTATGAATCCACTCAAGTCTTCATATAATCATGTTACTGACCTAGAATAAGAATAACAAGCTTGAGAGTAATTCCTAGTGTTTAGCCTACCCTTAACCTAAAATGTTTACTTCACTACAAGAAGAATAGACTCTATGGTGCTACATCATTCTTACACACATACAGTAAATCAACATGTAGGGGAATGACTCTAAACGAGCCTTTCCACAAAGCTTGACACTTCAATTGGTGGGTGAAGCAACGAGATAACAATATTCTATAAAGAAGACTTACATCTACCAGTAAGGAATATAAAAAAAAATTTGAACTCGATTGAAACTAAACTATTGTCCCCTAAAATATCATATTACTTTCACTAAAAAACCTCTAGAGGTCACACCACACTCAACAAAAAGGAAACTCAAATCTCAGAGACAGGATCCTATTAATTGTTGGATTACTAAGAGGGGGGGTGAATCAATAATAGAGCAATTTAATCCCTTTTAACCATATAATGAAAGTTTTATATTAGTATAGCATTATCATCCAATAATTTCAGAGTAAATAAACAATGAACAAATGAGAAATCATACACATACACAGTACACCAGTGTTTTTACATGGAAACCCAAAGTGGGAGAAAACCACATAATTCTTTTTTATTATAGGTCTTGAAGAATTACATTGATTGGAAGCACCAACTTCCTTTGTTTCCTAGCTACAACTGGAAGGAGGCTCCAACCCCCTAGTTTCTCAAGCTATAACCTGAGGGAAGCTCCAACTCCCCAATTCTCTGGCCATAACTAGAAGGAGGCTACAACCCCCTAAGTTCTTTGGCTACAATCGGAAGGTGGATACAACCATCTATCCTTTCCCCATCCAAACGACTTGAAATATAAATTCCAAATGTAGACAACTTGTCAATGTCATTGATTCAACCATTGCCACTATCAACCTGTCGTTGTCGACTTGTACCAATGAACCTGCACCAAAGAACATGTATCAATAACCTGAACCAACACGTACCATGCATCAACTTCACATCAACTATGACTCATCAAGATGTACCAACATCATCAACTATACACCTCATGTATGTGCCAAATCATCAACCAATTGTCTCAACCATGTACCTCAACCATATAACAAAGACATGCACCATTATAACCATAAAAAATTCATCACTCTATACATAAACCAAATACCATAAACCCTTAAATCAAACAATGTGCCACAGCCTCACTATTATGTAGCCTCAATCTAAACCAATAACTTCAACAACACATCACAACCAAAATACCAATACACATATGCCAAATACCA
Organism: Picea engelmannii; assembly: GCA_009831015.1. Classification (NCBI taxonomy): domain Eukaryota; kingdom Viridiplantae; phylum Streptophyta; class Pinopsida; order Pinales; family Pinaceae; genus Picea; species Picea engelmannii. The sequence continues at coordinate 768,326 of ML782751.1, read as the reverse complement.
ACAACAAAATACCAACTGTATCCCTAAACAAATATGATATATCGAGCAATACTAAACATCCAATACCATCTCAATAGATAAACCGTAACTCAGAAAACATACCTCAAACAAGATGTGCCATATCTCTTGTTGGCACAAGGGTAGACCCAGGGTTCAACTCCAAGAGTGCACCAACAATCCCTAACTATTGGCCCTTTCAACAACACATGCGAGGCATATGCAGTCTCACCTGAAGTAGCTATGGGGGTTTGGAGGACACAGATGTCCACAACCAAGGGAATACAAAGTGGATCCGATACAATAACAACACAACATCTAGATATCAATTTCCAGCTTAGATTTACTTCGTACAACTATCTATTAGATCTAACACAATAATGCAATAACAGTATATCTATAAACAAGAGAGCACAACATCAATCAAACACAACATGAAGATGTACGTGGTTCACCCTCTCCTTAGGGATATGCCCACAGAATTGTGCTTTATAATATATTAAGATGAAAGCATATAGTTCTTAATTGCATTCTTAGCTAACAGATCTTCTCTCTTTCTCTCTGTCTTCCCTCCCATCGCACCCAGCTGCAGGTTTGATTTTCGCACCCAAGTGAATATCTTACAAGACATACTTCCCTCACTCCTCTATGCTTCTCTCTCTCACTACAAGAGTCACTCATAACAATAACGAACTTGGAACAAACAATAACAATTTCCATCTTAGATTTACTACGCACAAATATCTATTATATCTAACACAATAATGAAATAACAATATATCTATAAACAAGAGAGCACAACATCAATCACACACAACATGAAGATGTACGTGGTTCACCCTCTCCCTAGGGCTACGCCCATAGAATTTTTCTTTATAATATATTAAGATGAAATCATACAGTTCTTATCTGCATTCTTAGCTAGAAGATCTTCTCTCATTCTCTCTTTCTTCCCTCCCTGCGAACCGAGCTTTAGGGTTGATCTTTGCACCCAGCTGAAGATCTTACAACAAAGACTTCCCTCACTCCTCGATGCTTCTGTCTCTTACTACACGAGTCACTCATAACAATAACGAACTTGGCATGAACAATAACAACAACAACAATGACAACAACCCATCCCAGGTCCTATTGACATTTATTTATACATTACAATATCTCACCGATAGCCTTAGGCCAAAACCTAAGTGTCAAAACCCTAAATACCAAAACCCTAGGTGTCTAAAACCCTAGGTCAACTTGACCAGCATTTTTCAGGGCTTCACCAGCCTGTCTTTCCTTCCTTCTCGCTTGGTGCTCTAAAGCATCCGACAGTGGATTTTTTTTTCTTGTTGATTTGTCCACGATCCTTCTTCCTTGTTGATCTGTCATCCTCGATATCCTTGTCCAACGACTTGGTTTCTCTTACTTCGCTCCATCTTTTCTACTCTTCTCCTCACTTCGACCTAGTATCTGTCACCATTTCTTCCGCACAATTCACATTCTATCTTTTCTTATTTAATATTCACTTAATTCCATACCTAAGGGCCAACATCTCTCATAAATAGACCCCAACCATGTTGTTTCCGCTATTTTTCTGCCACACTTTTTCTGCCGTGATTTTTCTGCTGCACTTTTTCTGCAGTGATTTTTCTGTCGCACTTTTTCTACCATGATTTTTCTTCCACACTTTTTCTGCCATGATTTTTCTGCCGCACTTTTTTTGCTGCACTTTTCCTACCAAACTTTTCTCTATCAATAATACATGCCCAAATAACCTTTCACAAAATAGATATTCAATGATATTTAATAGGTTCAAGTGGGATTAAATGAGAGAGACTTTTCTCTTATTTATACTTTCATGTAACATCCCACTTTCCTTATTTTAGGGAGTTCTCCATTAAATTTATTATTTAAATAATTTATTTTGCAAATAATTTGACTACTTTGACCTTTTGCAGCTTCTAGATGACTTATGAGGGTTCTCCAACTTCACATGGCCATAACTTTCTAACTGTGAGGACTTATGTGGCGTTCCACATACCAATGGAAATGGCATGACATGTACTATCCATATAGAATAATATTACCTACATATATATCAAAACTCATATAATTATCCATCCAACAAACGTGGGTCCATTACCCAAACCTTTGTGCTATCGTAGTTCACTACCAAACTTTCTTCAAGGGTTTACATCAATGAAAACAAACCCAATTAATCAACAATATCCCCCTTTGGAATTGATGACAACACTCTGATGCAATACTGAAGTCATGTCATGAACTATTAAATCCATATCACTCATGCTCCCCTTGTGACCATTGCTCCCCTAGAACCATGCCTCTGTGTTCTACATCTGATAAATATCTCCCCCTTTTTCATCAATGGAAAAAGTATCTTTCCATCCGAGGCTACTCTCCCTAACAGAACTGTCCTTTGGGATACTCCCCATGACTAAACTCTTCCTGAAATTGATATCTCGACCTTAACTGTCCTCTTTAAGGTGTTTCCTCATGTAAATCTAAGACATATAAGATAAGTGTTCAAAAGAATTCATTTTGGAGTAGAAATTATTCCGAGTCTCTGGCGAAGATACTCAAAGGCTTCTCGTGGAAGCAGTTTTGTAAACATTTCTGCCACTTGTTCTTTTGTGCCCACATATTCAACTGTGATGGTCTTCTCTGAAACCTGTTCCTGTAGAAAGTGATACTTTATTGGAATGTGCTTCGTCTTGGAGTGCATCACCAGATTCTTTGAGATACTGATGGCGCTTGTATTATCACAATATATTGGAATGGGATCATCATACTCAACCTGTATATATGTCAGAGTTTTTTTCATCTATAAAACCTGTGTACAACATTTTTATGATGCAATATACTCTGCCTCAGTTGTAGATAATGATATTAATGATTGTTTCTTGCTTAACCATCATACTAAACACTCACCCAAGTAGAATTCTTCTCCACTGGTGCTTCATCGGTCATCAATGCAACCTACCCAATCTGCATATGTGTAAGCAATAAGTCATAGATCCTTTCTTTTTGGATACCATAATCCAAACTCTTATGTTTCTTTGAGATATCTGAAAATCCTCTTCACTGCTAATACATGTGATTCCTTTGGTGTTGCTTGAAATAGTGCCACCTGTCCAACTTCGTGCATTACATCTGGTCTGGATGTTGTCGCATATAGTAAGCTACCAATCATTAACCCATATTGCCTCTAGTCTATAGACTTTGAATCATCATCTTTCCTCAAATTGCAAATTGTTTGCATAGGAGTGGTAATCGGTTTGCAATCTTTCATTCTAAACCTCTTTTGCATTTCTATGATATACTTAGTTTGAGAAATAAAAATTCCTTGGTTTCTTTGACATATCTGAAGACCAAGAAAGAAGGATAGTTCTCCAAGTAATGACATTTCAAATTCATTATGCATATCATTTGCAAATGTTTGGCTTAACCTATCACCAATACTTCCAACAATAATATCATCAACACAAATTTTAATTAATAAAATATTGTCTTGATTTACCTTGATGTAGAGGTTGTTGTTTGCACTTCCTTTTCTGAACCCTGCCTACTATAGATATTTATCGAGACTAGAGTACCATGCTCTAGGAGCCAGTTTTATACCATACAAGGCCTTCTTGAATTTACACACATAATCTGCATTCTCTGACAACTGAAATCCTTCTGGTTGTTCAATGTAGACTTCTTCTTCAATTTCCCCATTCAAAAAAGTTGATTTCACATCCATATGATACACTCTAATATTCTTGGAGCATGCATAATATAGGAGCAATCAGATTGCTTCCATTCTGGAAAATAGAGAAAATGTCTCTTCAAAGTCGATTCCTTCAACCTGTGCATATCCTTTACATACCAATCTAGCTTTGTTCCTTGTAACATGTCCATCTTCATTCAATTTATTTCCGAATACCCACTTTGTGCCAATCAAATTCTTATTCTTTGGTCTTGGAACCAATTCCCAAGTGTCACTTTTCTTTATTTGATCCAATTCTCCATGCATGGCCTTATTCCAAAAATTATCCTTGTTGGCCTCTTCAAAACATTTTGGTTCAATCGTAGATGAGAGTTCTAGGTGCATTTGTTCTGGTGAATGGATTCTTCTTCTAGTCTCAACTTCTACATCTTTGTTTCTGATAATCTAATCTGAAGGATGATTGTTTTGTACTCATTTTCTAGGTGTCTTTGGAGGCACTTGTTAAAATTTCTCTTCTACTTTTGTCTGATCCTCTTCATATTCCCCTTCTACTTATTCTTCATTTTCTATTTCTTCTTTGTAAAGTTGTTCCATTGATTCATTTTCTTCTTCCTTTAATTCGCATCCACATGTTTCATCAATTGTTACATTGATTCTTTCCACAACTTTGTTCAACCTCAAATTGTAACACTTGTATGCTTTCCTTGTACTTGAGTAACAAACAAGTACTCATTTGTCCACATGAGAGTCAAACTTTTCCATTCTTCCATCTTCTCTTTTGATGCAACGTTTGCTTCCAAATTCTCTGAAGTGCTTGACTTTTTTTGGTCTTCCTTTCCATAGCTCATAGGGAGTTTTGTCAGTGTTGTTTCTGAGCATTACTCTATTTTGAATGTGAACCGTTGTATGCACTACATGTGTCCAACAAATATTTGTTAATTGGAAATCCATTAGCATTGTTCGAGCCATTTCCTTTGTAATTATCATCCATTATGATAATGTTCCTTTATCTTTGAACCACTCTTTGAACCAATCTATGAATCCATGTTCTCATCCATACTGTCCAAGAATCTACTTGTGTAATTGTCCATAATGATGACCCATTTATCACTATACTATCATGAAGTCTTGATTAATCCATCAAATTGTACTTTTTCTAACTGACTTTTCTGGATCTATCTTCTTAAACTCTGCAGGCTGCTCGAAGGATGGTTCTTTGGTCTATCACAGCTATTGCATAGACTCCCCCTATCTAATATTCATATTAATTGGGAGTCTCTAATTTGGATGGATCAGAAACATTCTTAATCTGATGTGTATTCATCATCATCTTCATTGGTAGATTCATCATCATCTTCATTGATAGATTCATCATCTCTCCGAGCTTTGACTTCTTTCTTTCTGTCTGTGGATTCATCTTTCACTACAATGACTGAAAGTACAATCTCTTGAAAATGTTCCTTATTTACTTGTCCTTATTTTCTTTCAATTATTTTCCAAACCTTTATGTATCTAACATCTTTCTTTTTCTCTATAGAATTTTCTTCATCTCGTTTTATTGCCAATCTTGCAATATTTGGGACCTGATATTTGTTCACCTATTATTCATTTTTTCTTATCCACACTTTCTTAGATATGATATCAGTGTTCTTATTGGCCCTTGAACAATTTTTATAGATCCTTGGTTAGGTTTGACCTATTTTGGGACTTCGACAGGTTGTCTAAGGTGGAGCGCAAGTCGAAGTGGAGACCACGGGATCTCGACCCATTTTTAGGGAATTTTTGGGCTTTGGTCTTATGTAACGGGTATGGGATGTCGGCCCATGGGTTTACCCATGTTTAGGCCCTTTTGTAATGCATAAATAGAAAGCTAGGTGATTTAAGTAGAGACACAAGTGTGTGTGTGTGTGATGCTAGTTGCTAAGGGCAAGTGAAGGCCAATGTGCTAAGTACAAGTGATAGTTGTAAATGCTCTATGCATACTATGTGAGACTTGCAAGGCTAAGTGTAGGTAACTGTAAGAGACTGTGTAAGGGCCTTTCTCTATAACCAATCTCAGGGAAGGAGGATATGGCAAGGTCCACGTAAATATCTTGTCCTCTGCAAAGTAAGATTTTCATGCTATGTGTCTGTAAGAAGCTTGTCAATAATATGATAAAGAAGAGAAGAGTTGGTGGACGTAGACCCAGGTTGGGGGGGTGAACCATGTATATCCTGTGTTGTGTTTGTTTTGTACATTATGGTTGTTTTATGGTTCATATGATTAATGCTTAGTACAATTGTGTATGCTTAGATGAATATGATAGCTTAGTGTTGGGTGATGTGAACAAGATGCTAGATCTGATCTATGTTGATGTGCTTAGTGCTCAAATGTGTCGAATCTTGTTGAATATTGTGTTGCGCTATAATTAGGGTTTATCTGTGTTGTAGACAAATATTAAGTACTAATAAATGACAATTGATAAGTGCTTTGTTACAGTATTGTAATCACAGATCTGTGTCCCAGCTAAGGTTGCACACATTGGATTTCTGCAACCACCCCTACCTCTTCCTCAGGTGAGACTTCATCTGCTTCACAGGTGTTTCTGAAAGGGTTGGTAGTTAGGGTTTTGTTGGTGCGTTGTTGAAGCGTTGACCCTAGGTCTGCCCCTGTGCCAACAAATGGTTCTGTTGTCGGGACCTGAAAATATGATTTCTGGGAACTGAGGAAAAGAAATAAAGTTATGTGTGTAGATTTGTTGCTTTAGTGCACAATATTCTACTTGACTTGTGAAATCTCTATGCTAACAAAAGGAGTCTGATCCAAAGAAAAGAGGTAAGATCTGAAACCTTTGTGCCCTGATAAAGGTAAAGTGAAAATTTTGATTAAAGAGGTAAGATATGAAAGCTTTGTTCTTTGATAAAGGTAAGATAAGTGGAATTTTGTTTTTCGAAAGTACGGATCTAGGTATGTTTGATAAAAAAATTCCTAGTATGAAAACTAGGGCACAAATAGAAGAAAGAAGGTTTGATATGAATAGTTCTGATAGAAATAATGAAAGATATGTTATTCCTATGCATACAAAGAATTTTTGGACTAACAAATGGATGCAAGATCCTAGGAAGAATTTTTTGCAGGTTAGTTACTATGATCCTAGTGCGCAGTACAATAAAGGCTGGGGATCATTTAAGAGAACGAGAGGATTAACCCTTTGTTACAGATTCACAAGGTCAGACCATCTTGCTAATGATTTATGTGATATAAGACCTAGTTTTCTTTGTTGTAAAGCTATGGAACATGACATTAGAGATTGCCTTAGAATGATTGCTAAGATTGAAAGAATGAATATGAGACAAGAAAACCCTGAGGAAGGCCAAGAAACTGAGACCATGGGAGAACCCCAAAAAGAATCAGAGACTGTAATACTACAAATGAAAGAAAACCTGAATGACCACAAAGATATCAACTTATCATATATCTTCAAAGAGAAAGAGTGCATAGAAACAAAAATAGGAGACTTCGACATAGACTGTGTCCTGGATGAGGAAACACAGGTGAATATTATGATAGAAAGAACTTGGGAAATTTTTGGGAAGCCTTCTGTGATTCCTTCATTTTAAGGAATAGGATTATTTAGAGGAAAGATGATAACCCTATGTGGAAGACTTACCCAGACATATATGAGTGCTCATGGCACTTCGACAGAAGAATAATTTGAGGTTGTTAAATTTATTGAGAAAAGTGCCCCATTTGCTATCTTACTAGGAAAAACCTAGATTGGGAAAGATCAGATCCAGAGAAAATAAGAAGAAGCCCTCAAACAGAAAAAACAAGAATTAAAAGATTTCATGACTAGGAGAATAGCGCACTTGATAGAAAAATAGGAGAATAGGTCGAAGACCAGAGACTTGGGTGTCGAAGTTGAAAGAACGTGAGAAAATAGAGCACTTACCCAAGACAGTGAAGAAGTATTACCCTTGAACCTTATGAAATATCATAAACAACGTGAAGTTATTATGCCAAGAGAAGATAAGAATCAGAATGGGAAGAGGAACCCTTTAATGCAGATCACGGGGAAGAAGGCTAGAAAGCTCAACAAGAATAAAGAAAAGTTGGAGAAATTACAGGAAGTTCCAGAGAAGACTTTGGAGAAGGAAGGTATCCAGAATTTGAACTTCACTAGAATATCAGAGCAACTCAGCTTGGCAATTCGCCATGGTAGAGAAATATGACCGTTGGAGTCATTATAACCATTAGATTGACGTTTCTGAATGGTTAGAACAACATTTATGATTATAAATCTCACCATTGGACCGTTGGACCGTGCCGTAACAAACATAACTGCATTGATGAAGGCTTCTTGTCCATTGGAAGGATCTATTACATCACTGTCTACTTATCCCGTTGAATATTGCACTGAGAACACTTTCGCGAATTGTATCCGAGCCAACTAGAGAACTCATTGTTATTGTGTTGTGCTTATTGAGACATTGCCATCCATTCTATTGCATTGAGAAATTGTTCATCAACCTGAGATATTTGATCTCGAGCGTGCATGTTAGACGAGCTCAGTGCTGTGGAAAATTTAGTAGAATAAATTTTAATCGATCTAATGGCAGAGAGAGTGATGTCTGTAGGATTTCAAGCCTCATCGACGAGAGGAGTGCAATCCTCCCCATCAACTTCTCGCGGATTCGAACCATCCCGAGCTACAAAAGAGAAAAGGAATAAGCATAGAGATGAATTAACAAACACAAAGTTAATCCCATCCATCCTGCCCGACTACATCCCACCTCTGGCCAGTGTGGTGAGTCATGATAGTGTCCTGAGGGATTTTGACTACACAGTTATCACAGCATACCTCCCGAAGTGGATACAAGCAGTCATACCACAATTGGAGAGAATTCCAACCATGAAGATTAGTGACTATAATCTAGGAGACCACAAGACCTATGGAATGCTCACGCCTCACAAGTAATTAACCAAGATGGAGGGAAAGAAATTGAAAATCATTCCCCAACCATGGACCATGAACATCGTACAGTCCACTATCCTGAACGTAATGAAAATACCACATTTTGGAAGGCACCGAGAGGTTAACATGTGCCCTAAAATCCTGTTGTCGTGCTTCCACGACGGTTACTTATGGCTATACATACACATCATCATCAATTTGATGCTGATCCATAGGATCACCAACCTAAGTATGCAGGGACCCGACCCGCAAGACTTTTACCCAGTGAAGGCTCAAGATCATGCCTTGGAACAGAGGATTCAAGATACTTATGACGATGTAGAGAAAGGAACATGATGCTACAAGGTAGCATCCATTCAAAATGGCACAGTGTGCATTTCTTTCCATTTGATCATTGGTAAGATAGTAAGCAAGAACAAACCCATGCAAGTCACGGGGTTTGTCATTGACCTCACGGGAAAGTGTGTAGAGGGATTACAAATGAACTAGGCTAGTTATTTAGTCAACCAACTAAAAGTGGATTGCCTCGAATCTCAGGATCAAGGCTATGAGTTCCACTTTAGATGTCTCCTGATCCTGGTCGCATTTACATCTTGGGATATGCCGGAAGGTGTGACCATCCCATAAATTGAGCCCTTTGAGTTGTTTGCTGCAAAGTTTACCACGCTCTAGTATTAGAGCGATATGGGAAAACAATGGTAGTCAAACGTAGTATTCCATACATACTACCTGCAGATGAAATGGGCTATTGAATCCTTCCCCCATATGAGACCGAACACTCTGGACATATCCAAGCCCCTGATGAAGTTTCGCATAGATAGGCATTTTATATATATCACTACGCACGTAGACAAGAGTAAAGAAGAGATGTAATCATACTATAAGATCATCGAGGAATATCTGAAGGAGATCACTAAGGAATGGCCCACATAGTACCTTATACCAATCGACCAAGTGGAACTGTTCGACCCATAACTCATTGGAAACTTGGTGGTTACCCGCAAAGAGTATGATGCACCCAGCAGTAGAAGGAAGAAAAATAAATAAGAGGTACAACGACTAAACATCGTCTCAGAAGAAAATTCTTCAGACTCACCCGGTGGAGGAGGTAGTGACGAAGTGGACAAAGAAGTGAAAGAAGGGGAATAAGATAAGCAGTAGCAAGGCAAAGTAACATCGCCACAAAATCCTTCTAATGATGCAGATCCACTAAATAAAAGAAACGTTTCCCCCATGAAACTTACATCGTGGAAGAAATCCAAATCTAGTAAGCTGAAGCTACAAACTGTGCTCACGGTGGATGACTTTGAATTCATTATCGCAGCTGTGTCAGATGCCTCAAAAGATATTTTGCAGAGAATCAAATAAAAAAAAGAGGCTATGTATGATAGAATTGAGCCAAAGCTAAGGGGTGTCTAGCAAGCCCTTCAATCCAACTGTAAAACGTCCACTGCACCCCTGCCATCAGTTGAAACAAAGTTGGGAAATGAGCGTGCCCAACTCTGCAGAATAGTTGACGCCACTGAAGCTCACCTTCATTGCATGCAGGAAGAGAAAGACTAGACCACAATGACTCTGAAGCAAGAATAAGAGGAGGTGATAGAGAAACACAAGGTTGCACAGTAGGAGAAGGCTACCCTCCAAACAAAGTTCAAACAAGACAAAGCGCAGATCCAGCAAGAGAAAGAACAATTTCTCGCAGAGCAAGTTGGAATCAAAGAAGCAGTCAACATAGCACTCCACTCTATGAAGGGATTAGAACAACTGGTTGAAGACCCAATAGAGCATCAAGTGGCAAGGCTTGCTAAATCCATTCAACAACTTCAACAGAGAATAACAGATCTAGAACTACAAATACTGCCAAGCACTCTATAGGATGTGAGGGATCAAAGAGAAGAAACTGCTCAGATAACAATTGAGAGAATCAAAGCCTTCGTCATGGAATCTAAATAGCTAAGTGATCGCAACACGCAGAGTTATGAGCGACTCAATGAGGATCCCAAACTAAAGACACTAGAGTCACAACTCTAGGAGGCCAAGCAGCAAGCAACAATAGTTCAGGCGCAGTTGAAGCTCTTGTCAGTAATTGAGAGAATGAAATGATCCCAAGAACAACACATTGTCCAAAAACCAATGAATACCATATAAAGCAAGGTCATGAAAGTGACTCAAAGGCTCCAACCAGCCCAGTACGTAGCTTGCCAAATTTTCGAAGAGATTGAAGGACGAGGAGTAGAACTAGAACAGGTAGTCACTACAGTTGAGAAATGATTGGAAGGACCTATGAATGAGGAAACTCTTCAAGATTTCGCCGAGCAGGAGGCCTTGTCACAACAACAGGTCGAAGCAACTTGAGCCAAGATCAAGGATTTTGAGGTAGAATTAACCAAACAAAAGTTACTCAGGATGAGTCATAGGTGAGTGTTGAGGGCATGTTGGCCCTTGACCAAGTTTTGGAGATCCTTGGCCAGGTTTGACCACAAGTCGAAGGTGGAGCACAAGTCGAAGTGGAGATCACAAGATCTCGGCCCCTTTTTAGGGCATTTTTGGGCTTTGGGCTTATGTAATAGGTATGGGATGTTGGCCCATGGGTTTACCCATGTTTAGGCCCTTTTGTAATGAATAAATAGAAACCTAGGTGATGTAAGAAGAGACACAAGTGTGTGTGTGTGTGTGATGCTAAGTGCTAATGGAAAGTGAAGGCCAATGTGCTAAGTGGAAGTGATAGTTGTAAATGCTCTATGCATATTGTGTGAGAGTTGCAACGCTAATTGCAGGTAACTGTAAGAGACTGTGTAAGGGCCTTGCATTGTAACCTAGCTCAGGGAAGGAGGATTTGGAAAGGTTTGTGTAGATCTCCTATCCTCTACGGAGTAGGATTTTGATTCTATGTGCATGTAAGAAGATTTACAAGAACATAATAAATAAGAGAAGAGTTGGTGGATGTAGCCCCAAGCTTGGGGGGTGAACTACGTATATCTTGTGTTGTGTTTTCTTGTTGCATTATGGTTGTTTTATGGTTCATATGATTAATGCTTAGTACAATGGTACATGCTTAGATGAATATGATAGCTTAGTGTGTTGGATCATGTTGTCATTGATGCAAATAGTTTCATTGATTGATGTCAAGTGATTGATTGATGCCAAAGCATTGATTGATTGATGATTGATGTAATGTAATATGTATTGTCCTTGATGAAGATGGATCAATGAGTTGTCATTAATACTTGATGAAGATGGATCGATGTGGTTTCACTGGTATATGATTCATTGTTGGAAAAATGTATAGATGACTCATTATTGTCTTATCATGATTGATAAGGTGCACAAATGGATGAACTCCAAAGTGGTCCCCTTATGGTGAAAGCCCTCACTGGAAGATGCTTTGTGGATTGCGTTATCCTAGAATAATGGTTGGAGGACCCATGCTCTCATTATTGTCTTATCATGATTGATAAGGTGCACAAATGGATGAACTCCAAAGTGGTCCCCTTATGGTGAAAGCCCTCATGGAAGACGCTTTAAGGATTGAGTTATCCTAGAATAATGGTTGGAGGACCCATTATTGTATGTGGAATAATGAGATGAATATCAATGAAATTGTTGGTGAAACTATCCTAGATGGATAGTGCTTGTCATGCCATTTCCGGTGCTATGTGGAATGTCACATAACTCCTCATGGTTTGAGAGTTATGGCCTTATGAAGATGAAGGACCCCCACATGAAGCCTTGAAGCCCCCAAGGTCAAAGAAGTCAAAGTGACCTAAAAGAAGAAATAATTATTTAAATGATAAAGTAAAGTGACAAAGTCAAGGTGGATTATATAAATAATAAAGATAACTAACAAAATCAAGAAATGATAAAGTAAGGTGACGAAATCAAGAAGGAATATTTAAATGATAAAGTATTGGAGAACTTTCTATTTATGGAAAGTGGTTAACCCTAAAAAATGGAAAATAGGTTAAGTGACCTAGAAATGGGTTAAGTGACCTAAAAATGGGTTAAGTGACCTAGAGGATGAAAGTATAAATAAGATAGCAATGGTCTCTTGTAGATCATCGTTTCTGTGGATCAATGGAGAGCTTCTTGTGAGAATATATTTTGTAGTATTAGTGGATAGCTTCTTAGGAATTTTTGGTGTGGAAAACTTGAGCACATTGAATATATATAGGTGATTGAGGTAACAAAAGGATATATAAGCCTAATTTTAGAGGGAGGGTGAAGAAAAGAGGGCTGGAATTCAAGGGAGGATAAATTGTTTTCATGATGCTTTGTAAGGTATGTTATTTACAGGTCATCTCACCATTTTCATAATAACGTTTTTTTATAAAATTGATATTTCATTGGGGAAACATATACAAGTATCTATGGTAAAAAATTCAGCTTGTGGTTCGTTGTATTTTTGGAGATACACTCCGTGGAAAATAGGCTTTGTGGCTAGTCCTTAAACTAGTCTAAAACAAGTGTTTCAAATAAAAACGTCATAACTTCTTCATAAAAGATCCAAATTTAGTGAGACAAATTATGTTGGTTATATTACAGTCTTTAGTATGTTTTTTATCAGTTTCATATCTATTCAACAAATATTCTGGGCGGGGAACGTTCTACAAGGGCTCTCTCTAGAATAAGCTAGAATTCAGCAAGGTATACCAGTTTTTCTATAACTCCTTTTATGAGAGGTTCCAAGTAGTGAAACCTGGAGGAATTGCATAAAACACACTGAAGAACATTTTTTATTAGTTTAAGATCTTTATTCATTATAGGTACAAAGTTATTACTATTTCAAGTTAGGGTTGTTGACTAATCCAAAACTAGTCATAGTTGAGACAAGCAGTTGATGAGTTGGCACATACATGAGGTGTACAGTTGATGATTTTAGTACATATTCATGAGTCATTGTTGATAAGTAGTTGACACATGATTGGTATATACTTGGTACATGGTTGGATGCACTTTTTTATGGTACATGTTGATTACATGTTGTTTGGCATAGGTTGGTGCATGGTTGATGCACTTGTTTATGGTACAGATTGATATCTGTTGAGGATTGTTGCCCCGTCTCAGTTGGTGCTAAGAATTTAAGTTGATCCTTGCATATAGAGATTGTGCTATTTTAGATTTTTACTATATTCATTTGTTGTTGAAAAAGCCCCAGATTGAAGTCCATAATAAAAAGAAAAATTGTGCATACATCTTGTGTTCCTTCTGTTCCTTGTGGAGATGACTTGTTGATGATATATTGTTGATATATGTTGCTGATATGTATTCACATATAAATTATTATTAATGACAACAATGAGCAATGAGTAAATTTTGAATGCTAACAAATGAGTTTTGTGTAAGAGGGAAGTTTTGGGAACCATATCCCCACACTCATTCACCCCCCCCTCTAAGTGTGGTAGGTGTGTCCAACAATTGGTCTATGAGAGGGACTTCACTACAAGCCTTAACAAACTTGAAGGAGATCCATAGACACACAAATGGATGATAAAGTTACAATCCTTGATGAGGAAAACTATTCTACTTGGAGAACATAGATGAGAATACATTTGAAGGAAATGAAACAACTATTTGGAAGGCATCCATTGGTGGATTAGTTTCATTGAATAACAAGTGAAAGTTTGTAGCTCAAAGGGAAGGAAATAAGAATCATGCATTAGCTCGCAAGACCATTCTTAGTGGACTCTCAAGACCTATCAAAGAAACCATGGAACAATGCACTTCCACCAAGGATCTATGGCTAAAGCTAGAGGAGACATATGAAAGCAAGAAGGAGAAGAAAGACATTGAAGACAACTCCATCAAGACACATGAAGGTAAAGAATCTCGAAAAATGCTTGGTTTCATTATTTCTAAAAGTGATTATGTTGGAAAAAAGGAATATCTTGAAGACATTTCAAATGAAGGCAAAGATGTTGGCAAAAGGGATGAAGGAAAAGAATCTACACAAACCCTTTATTGCAATAAGTCAAAATGTGATGATGTTGAATTTTTCTCTACAAGTGAAGAAGAAAATCTAGAAGTAGTTTGGATAAAATCAATTGATTGTTATCCCATGGAATAAGTAGAGGAAAAACTATTGGAGCTTAAAAGGAAGGTCGAATATGGTTTATATGAATATAGCAATGGCCACTATTATATCGACTATAGCTATCTTTCGGATAACACTAAATTTTTTCTCAAGAAGAGTCAAAGGCACATCTTGAAGTTAGAGGGAATGCTGAAATAACTAGAAGAAAGTAGTAAGACTCAATTAGAAGAAAAGGAAGAAGAGATCACAAGACTAAAGAATGAAAAAGAATATTTGAATGTAGAAAATGATATTAGCAAAAGTTTTGAAACTATTTTCCATCTCAAGACCCAAATTGAAGAAGCCAAAAGAATAGAAGAGCTATTGAAGAATCAAATAAATGAAAAGGAAGGTTCATGTTGTAAGTTACAAGCTGAAATTGTTGACCTTAGAAATAAGGTAGAGAAGTCAAACAAATTCTTGAATAGCTCAAGAATCTTGGATGAGATCTTGGAAAGTCAAAGATCACCATGTGATAAATTAGGACTTGGATACAAAGGAGAAGCTACACATGCTAAAGAATGCACCTCAAATAAGCATGAGGTAAGTCCATCAAAGATGGAAGACAATCTTGCAAAAAACCATCTACACAAAGAAAATAAAATTTCAAAACAAAGACATCAAGAAGTTATTCTTGGGACACCAAAGCAAAGGTATGAAAGTATTTTTCATGGGCATTGTTATTCATGTAATGGATATGGTCACACAGATTTTGAATGTAGATCTTATGAAAGGAGATATAATGGAAGATTTTACAACATCGTGAGGTGTTGGAGATGTGATCAAGTAGGACACATTGTTGTTCACTGTAACACCATGAGATGCTACAGGTGTAGTGGATTTGGACACAAATACGAGGAGTGTTGGAACACAAGAAGAAAGTCCATGATGAGGACTTCAAATAGCATGGCTAGAAGAAGGAATGAAGTAAGGAAGGGAAACATCTTTGAAAAGATGGATACTTAGAGCTCAAGTTCTGAGGAGTGGGTGAAGAAGACAAAGCAGCCAGAACAGAATGAAAGACTAAAGGGAAGTTCAAAAGTTTCATCTACTGAGGCATACCCAGGTGAAAATGGTGACAGTCATGTACATACGCAGGTTGATTTTGAATAGGTCGCATACATACACGATTAGTTGTGCAGAAGTTCATGTATATGTGGTAAAGACTTGGGAACAAGGCAATGTACATGGCTTGCCGCTTTATGTGATGGTATAACTCTGTGATGCAGGGTCTGGCATGGTTTATTACAGGTTCTGACACTGTTTTCTGCAGGTTTTGATGATTCTATATTGGATTATGTAAGGTGATGATGAAAAATAAAATCTTGGGTGCATGGGACTAACCCATGAACATGGATTGATGCATTTTCTGTTGAAGAACAAAGATGGCTATGAAAATGAAGTTATGACACCTTGGCTATGTGATATATCTTGATGATGCATTGGAAGCTTACTTGTTGGAAATCTTGATGCATGCACTTAGCATATGGATGGGCTACACATTGGGACATGTGTTTGGTGAGTTGATGAGGTGATCATGTTGTACATCATTTTTTATCTATAGTTGATGCATGATTGGTACATTTCTAGTACATTTATAGAGGCACCTACTAGCAGGTTGATTGGTACATGTTTTATGGAGGATTTGGCATACATGTATGGGATTCATCATTTTGTGGTATTGGTGCATGGTGGTGTACATGTTTTGGTACACTCATATATGGCATATGCTTGATGATACTATGTTGTTGGTATTAATTGATTAGCACAACAATTGGTATTTTTTTGATACATGGTTATGGTACTTGGTTCATGATGGAGACATATCATGAGTGATATGAAACATGGTTGGCATATCGGTAGATGCATATGGTTGGAATTTTGGTGGATGCACATGGTTGGGATATTGGTGGATGCACATGTTGGCATATTGATAGAGGCATATGATTGATACATTCCATGGATGATATCTTTTGGCACATTGCATGATGTTGATGTACATGGTTGATGTACATAGGTGTTGTTCTGCATGATGAGCACACATTTTTGTACAGGATGTGCTTGGTTGATATTTTTCTCATGGTTTTTTATTTCATTGTTCACATATCTTTTTCTTCATGATGCTTGGTATAGCATGAGTTTGATGCATGAACATGTCCAAGGATCGTTATATGGTAGAACATTGTTCATATCGCAAAGAAGATAGGGGAGACATCCCCATAGGGGGAGTCATTCTTCTTCCCATGATTCTAGGAGGAGATATTTATCAGATGCATACCTAGAAAAGAGCCCTATATTTGAAGAAAGAGCACATAGGCATAATTCCAGGAAGAGCGTTGGTCACAGGGGGAGTATGTTCAATATATTTTCATAATTATATTAGAGTGATATCCCTTGTTCAAAAGGGGAGATATTATTCAGAGAAATATCAAAGGCACTCATACAAGGGGAGCAACCCCAAGGAAAGTTCAAGCAGGGGGAGAATCCCCAAGAGGAAAATGGCCCTTTTCCATTGATGTCAAAGCGGGAGAGATAGTCACATTGATGTGATTGATGATTATTGATTTGGAGAGATAGTTACATTTGGGATAGATAGTCAGATTGACTATTGATGTAGAGCATGCCTTATCTACATGTTCACATCAAGAATTGGTAATTGGTGTTCACATCAATATTGGTATTGCCATTAATTCCAAAGGGGTAGATTGTTGGATCATGTTGTCATTGATTCCAATGGTTTGATTAATTGATGTCATTGATTGATTGATGCCAAATGATTGATTGATTTATGATTGATGTAATGTAATATGTATTGTCCTTGATGAAGATGGATCAATGAGTTGTCATTGATACATGATGAAGATGGATCGATGTGGTTTCAATGGTATATGATGAATTGTTGGAAAAATGTATAGATGACTCATTATTATCTTATCATGATTGATAAGGTGCACAAATGGATGAAATCCAAAGTGGTCCCCTTATGGTGAAATCCCTCACGGGAAGACCCTTTGCAGATTGATTTATCCTAGAAGAATGGTTGCAGGACCCATGCTCTCATTATTGTCTTATCATGATTTATAAGGTGCACAAATGGATGAATTCCAAAGTGATCCCCTTATGGTGAAATCCCTCACGGGAAGATGCTTTGCAGATTGAGTTATCCTAGAAGAATGGTTGGAGGACCCATTCTTGTATGGAATAATGAGATGAATATCAAGGAAATTCTTGGTGAAACTATACTATATGGATATTTATTATCATTCCATTTCCGGTGGTATGTGGAATGTCACATAACTCCTCATGGTTTGAGATTTATGGCCTTACAAAGATGAAGGACCCACACATGAAGGATTGAAGCCCCCAAGGTCAAAGAAGTCAAAGTGACCTAAAAGAAGAAATCATTATTTAAATGATAAAGTAATGTGACAAAGTCAAGGTGGATTATTTAAATAATAAAGAGAAGTGACAAAATCAAGAAATGATAAAGGTGACAAAATCAAGAAGAAATATTTAAATGATAAAGTATGGGAGAACTTTCTATTTATGGAAAGTGGTTAACCCTAAAATAAGGAAAATAGGTTAAGTGAGCTAGAAATGGGTTAAGTGACCTAAAAATGGGTTAAGTGACCTAGAGGATGAAAGTATAAATAAGATATAAATGGTCTCTTGTAGATCATCCTTTTTGTGGATCAATGGAGAGCTTCTTGTGAGAATATCTTTTGGAGTATTGGTGGAGAGCTTCTTGTGAGAGCTTCTTGAGATTTTTTGGTGTGGAACACTTGAGCATATTGAATATATATAGGCGAATGAGGTAACCAAAGGATATCTAAGCCAAATTTAAGAGGGAAGGTGAAGAAAGGAGGGCCGGAATTCAAGGGAGGATAAATTATTTCCATGATGCTTTCTAAGGTATGTTATTTACAAGTCATCTCACCATTTTTGTAATAACTTGTTTTCTATAATTATTCAGACCATGAGATTGATATTTAATTGAGGAAACATATCCAAGTATCGGTGTTAAAAGAATCATCTTGTGGGTCGTTGTATGTTTGGAGATACACTCCATGGAAAATAGGGTTTGTGGCTAGTCCTGAAACTAGTCTAAAACAAGTGTTTTGGGTACAAACGCCATAACTTATTCATAAAAGATTTAAATTCAATGAGACAAATTGTGTTGGTTATATTATAGTATTTATTATTCTTTGTAATAGTTTCATATAGATTCAACAAATATTCTGTGTGGGGCACGTTCTACAAGGTCTCTCTCTAGAATAAGCCAGAATTCAACAAGGTATGTCATTTTGCTATAACGCCTTTTCTGAGAGGTTCCAAGTAGTGATGCCTAGAGGAATTGAATAAAAAACACTGACTAAAAATGTGTATCAGTTTCATATATTTATTCCTTATAGGTACAAAGTTATGATTATTTCAAGTTAGGGCTGTTGACTAATGCAAAACTAGTCATCGTTGAGACAAGCAGTTGATGAGTTGGCACATACATGAGGTGTATAGTTGATGATTTTGGTACATATTGATGAGTCATTTTTTATGAGTATTTGACACATGATTGGTATATAGTTGGTACATGGATGGATGCACTTTTTTATAGTACAGGTTGATTACATGTTGTTTGGCACAGGTTGGTGCATGGTTGATGCACTTGTTTATGGTATAGATTGATATTTGTTGAGGATTGTTGCCTCATCTCAGTTGGTGCTAGGAATGTAATATGATTCTTTCATATAGAGATGGTTCTCTTGTATCTTTTTACTCTATTCAGTTGTTCCTAAAAAAACCCCGGATGAAGTCCATAATAAAAAGAAAAATTGTACATACATCTTGTGTTCATTGTGGAGATGATTTGTTGATGATATATTGCTGATATATTTGCTGATATGTATTCACATCTAAATTATTATTAATGAAATAAATGAGTAATGAGTAAATGTCGAATGCTAACTAAAGATATTTTTGTAAGAGGGAAGTTTTGGGGAAAAGATCCCCACACTCATTCACCCCCCCCTCTAAGTGTGGTAGGTGTGTCCAACAATTGGTATTAGAGAGGGAATTCACTACAAGCCTTAACAAGATTGAAGGAGATCCATAGACACACAAATGTATGATAAATTTCCAATCCTTCATGAGGAAATCTATTCTACTTGGAAAATAGAAATGAGAGTACATTTGAAGGAAATGGCAGCAGCTATTCGGTAGGCAGCCATTGGTGGATCAATTTCATTGAAGAACAAGTCAAAGTTTGCAGCTCAAAGGGAAGGAAAGAAGAATGGTGTATTATCTCTCAAGACCATTCTTAGTGGACTCTGAAGCCCTATCAGAGAAATCATGGAACAATGCACTTCCGCCAAGGATCTATGGCTAAAGCTAGAGGAGACATATCAAAGCAAGAAGGAGAAGAAAGAGGTTGAAGACAACTCCATCAAGACACATGAAGGTAAAGAATCTCCAAAAAATATTGGTTTCATTATTTCTAAAAGTGATGATGTTTTCAAAATGGAATATGTTGAATACATTTCAAATGAAGGAAAATATGTTGGAAAAAGGGATGAAGGTAAAGAATCTACACAAACCCTTGATTAATTAAAAATGTGATGATGTTGAATTTTTCTCTACAAGTGAAGAAGAAAATCTAGAAGTAGTTTGGATAAAATCAATTGATTGTTATCCCATGGAATAAGTAGAGGAAAAACTACTGGAGCTTAAAAGGAGGGTTGAATATGGTTTATATGAATATAACAATGACCACTATTATATAGACTATAGCTATCTTTCAGATAACACTAACAAGTTTATGAAGAAGAGTCAAAGTCGCATCTTGAAGTTAAAGGGAATGCTCAAAGGACTAGAAGAAAGTAGTAAGAATCAATTAGAAGAAAAGGAAGAAGAGATCACAAGACTAAAGAATGAAAAAGAAGATATGAATGTAGACAATGAGATTAGCAAAAGTTTTGAAACTATTGTCCATCTCAAGACCCAAATTAAAGAAGCCAAAAGAATAGAGGAACTATTGAAGAATCAAATAAATGAAAAGGAAGAGTCATGTTGTAAGTTAGAAGATGAAATTGTTGACCTTAGAAACAAGGTAGAGAAGTCAAACAAATTCTTGAATAGATCAAGAATCTTGGATGAGATCTTGGAAAGTCAAAGATCACCATGTGATAAATAAGGAATTGGATACAAAGGATAAGTTAAACATGTTGAAGCAAGCACCTCAAAGAAGCATGAGGTAAGTCCATCAAAGAAACAAGAAAATGTTGCAAAACAAACATCTACACAGGGCAAAGAAAATTTCAAAAGAACAAAGCAAGGAAGACATCTAGAAGCTATTCTTGGGACACCAAAGCAAAGGTATGAAAGTATTTTTCATGGGCATTTTTATTCATGTAATGGATATGGTCACAAAGATTTTGAATGTAGATCTTATGAAAGAAGATATAATGGCATATTTTATAACACCATGAGGTGTTGGAGATGTGATCAAGTAGGACACATTGTTGTTCACTGTAACACTATGAGATGTTATAGCTGTAGTGGATTTGGCCACAAATCCGAGTGCTAGAACACAAGAAGAAAGTCCATGATGAGGAATTCAAATAGCATGTCTAGAAGAAGGAATGAAGTAAGGAAGGGAGACATCTTTGAAAAGAGCATCCATAATAGAATGAAAGACTGAAGGGAAGTTCAAAAGTGTCATCTATTGAGGCATACATAGATGACAGTGGTGACAGTCGCATACAATGCATGTTGGCCTTGAATAGGTCGCGTACATACACAATATGTTGTGCAATAGGGCGCATATATGTGGTAAAGACTTGGAAAAAATACAATGCACATGGCTTCCAGCTCGATGTGATGGTATAACTTTGTGATGCAGGGTCTAACATGGTTTATTGCAGGTTCTGACACTGTTTACTGTAGGTTTTCATGATTATATATTGGATTATGTAAGGTGATGATGAAAAATAAAATCTTGGGTGCATGGGACTAACCCATGAACATGGATTGATGCATTTTCTATTGAAGAACAATGTTGGTTATGACAGTGAAGTTATGACACCTTGGTTATGTGATATATATTGATGATGTACTGGAAGCTTACTTATTGGAAAGATTGATGCATGCACTTAGCATACCGATGAGGTACAGATTGGGACATGTGCTTGGTGAGTTGATGAGGTGATCACGTTGTACATCATTTTTTATCTATAGTTGATGCATGATTGGTACTTTTCTTGTACATTGATAGAGGCACCTACTAGCAGGTTGATTGGCACATGTTTTATGGAGGATTTGGAATACATGTATGGGATTCATCATTTTTTGGTATTGGTGCATGGTGGTGTACATGTTTTGGTACACTCATATATGACATATGCTTGATGATACTATGTTGTTGGTATCTCTTGATTAGCACAACAATTGGTATTTGTCTAATACATGGTTATGGTACTTGGCTCATGATGGAGACATATCATGAGTGATATGACACATGGTTGGCATATTGGTAGATGCACCTGGTTGGCATATTGGTGGATGCACATGGTTGGCATATTGGTAGATGCACGTGTTGGCATATTGATAGAGGCATATGATTGATACATTCCATGGATAATATCTTTTTGCACATTGCATGATGTTGATGCACATGGTCGATGTACATAGGTGTTGTGAATGATGAGCACACATTTTTTTACAGGATGTGCTTGGTTGATATTTTGCTCATGATTCTTTATTTCATTGTTCACATATCTTTTTCTTCATGATGCTTCGTATAGCATGAGTTTGATGCATGAACAAATCCAAGGATCATTATATGGTAGCACATTGTTCATATCGTAGAGAAGATAGGGGAGACATACCCATAGGGGGAGTCATTCTTCTTCCCATGATTCTAGAAGGAGATATTTATCATATGCATACCCAGAAAAGAGCCCTATATTTGAAGAAAGAGCATAGAGGCATAATTCCAGGAGGAACAATGGTCACAGGGGGAGTATGTTCGATGTATTTTCAGAATTACTTTAGAGTGATATCCCTTGTTCAAAAGGGGAGAGATTATTTAAAGGAAAATCAAAGGTACTGAGACAGGGGGAGAAACCCCAAGAGGAAAATGGTCATTTTTCATTGATGTCAAAGGGGGAGAGATAGTCACATTGATGTGATTGATGATTATTGATTGGGAGAGATAGTCACATTTTGGAGAGATAGTCACATTGACTATTGATGTAGGGAATGACTTATATACATGTTGACATCAATAATTGGTAACTGGTGTTGACATCAATATTGGTATTGCTATCAATTCCAAAGGGGGTGATTGTTGGATCATGTTTTCATTGATGCCAATGGTTTGATTGATTGATGTCAAGTGATTAATTGATGCCAAAGGATTGATTGATTGATGATTGATGTAATGTAATATGTATTGTACTTGATGAAGATGGATCAATGAGTTTTCATTGATACATGATGAATATGGATCGATGTGGTTTCATTGGTATATGATGCATTGTTGGAAAGAAGTATAGATGACTCATTATTGTATTATCATGATTGATAAGGTGCACAAATGGATGAACTCCAAAGTGGTTCCCTTATGGTGAAATCCCTCATGGGAAGACGGTATGGGGATTGAGGTATCCTAGAAGAATGGTTGGAGGACCCATGCTTTCATAATTGTCTTATCATGATTGATAAGGTGAAAAAATGGATGAAATCCATGTTGATGTTTGGACAACATCGGGAAGACATTCTCTAAAGATAATAATTAATAAGTAAATGATAATAATAAATAGTTATTGATTATTCAAGGGACGCATCCTTTCATGGATGGTCACCTTATGTTCCCTATATATGGAACACTCATTATTGTGATAACATATTGGATATAGATCATATCTCATTTGAAGAGAAACAACATGGTATCAGAGCAGGACTGGGCCTCACTCTCTCATAGGAGGGCCCAAGTAAATAGCCCTGGTAAATGAAAGAAAATAAAGCTCTATAATAAAAGGCCAGGTGAATTTTGTTTCCAATGGAACTTCCAGCGAGTGCAATGACATCCCTTCATTGATACAACACTTCTTGGGAATCAAGAGCCAAGACAGAATTTACAGAGCAACAGAGACATGCCATTTGAAGTAACTGTCATCATATTGCTCATCTACAATGCTGAGAAATCCTTCATTGTTATTATCTTCTTGTATGCCTCGTAGAAGAAGGAATTCCTCGTGCAAATAGATAATGTAAGGACTGGTTCAGAGAGGATAACATTCTGTGAGTGCCTGGATAGATGTTGTGGGTTGTATGTTGAGATATTATTCCAGGTATACCAGAGATTGGCACTAAATAGTCTGTCATAATATTGTAGTTCTTCCATCTCTTATTTATAATGCACATTTTAGCCGTCAATATAATACAGTCGTGCACCTCAGGTAGGTCTGATATCCTCTGGGAATACTCGATCGACCTCCAAAATGGAGTATACACATGACTTTCCTGTACTTCCTAGTTTGTTTAGCGTCTAGGAAACTTTATTCTTGGCATGCAATAGGGTCTTCCTGGGATCCTGATCTTGATTCTTTCCTTGATACGAAATGGCCACCGCACTGCGCCTCATCTCTCATCCCTGAAGTAGATTTCATAATGGGAAGTTACATTTCTTTCTCTTCAAACTCTGTCACTTCTGGCACTATG
Source organism: Picea engelmannii (assembly GCA_009831015.1). Classification (NCBI taxonomy): domain Eukaryota; kingdom Viridiplantae; phylum Streptophyta; class Pinopsida; order Pinales; family Pinaceae; genus Picea; species Picea engelmannii. The sequence continues at coordinate 743,875 of ML782751.1, read as the reverse complement.
AAATTCATAAAATCAAATGGCATGATTCATACCCTTCAGAGGCAGGTAAAGGCAACAGAGTTGATGTTGGAAAAAATATACGAGCAATAGAAACCAACAATGGTTATTGCATGTAACATGTGATTAGGGTTGGTAAAGAGAATGGCATGCAGAGTGAGCTTTGTTATTGTGTCCTACCGCAGTAGGCTTGGGATCATTTATGCCAATAATGAGGATTAGCAATTAAATTATACAATTGTATGGGAAAAGTCATGCATGTTTTGCATAATATCTTGCTGCCATTTCAACTATTTATTGGATTTTCGAAGATCATGAAGCTGACACCATTTGGGGTGATCATATAAAGCATATTGGGTTGGATACTTCTACAGTTCGGCCTCTCACCAACTTATTCTCGACTGCTATGTTTACTTGGTCATGTCTTAAAAACAGTCCAATGACATGTCATCATGGAAGCAGATCAATCGACCCTGCGAAGGGAATATAAGATGCATGAGATCTTTGAGATAAAATCATCCTACTTGGGACATCAACTCCGTTTAGAAGGAAAGGAAGGAAGCATGTTGTTCCTCGATGGGAAATGGCATATTATATTACGGATACGATATTGTACTATTTTGTGAGGATGGCAGACGTGGCACCCAAGACAATGTTGAAGTTTGTAAAGGTGGGTGGCGTGGTCTTACTACTAATAATGAAGAAATCTAATTGGGTGCTTCCTGGACTGATAAGATTTTTCTCGGCATTGATGGAGTTCAGTCCAAGACTAAGGGACTACCTTTGTGCCAAAATGAGTGGATTTTTTGGTTGGGAAATACTTTTTCTATGTGAGAAACTTCCCGAGTCAATGAGGAGGCACTTTCACTCTTTGGGGATATGGGTGGAGAAGTTGAAGTTCTCTAACCCTATACAATCAAGAGTTTCTAGGAAGGAAATATGCGCAATGATATGGGAAGGTGCTAAAGTTCATATTTTGTGCCATGGTTAACCTATTAAACTCAATTGTCTATTTGATGGAAAGAAATGAAAATTTTGAAGTATGGACCAGTACTATTGCAACATTTTATGTGTGTTGCGATTCAAATGAATTTGAGAAGCTATGTAAAGTTCCAGTACATGATGTTGAGAAAGAAATCATGGAAACAATTCCAGTGTATGTAGAGGCACTTCCAAAGAGGGAGGCGGTACTACATGCAGAGGGAGTAGAGACAGAGGATGAGGTATCCTTTAAGAGATCTATAGGGTCTCACATGGAGATTGTTCTTGTAGCTCCAGTTAATGTTTCCAAAGATATTGTAGTAGGTCGAAAGATAGTTGCATGTTCTCTTCAGAATCTACAAGAGGCAGAAAGACATGCATATCCTCATGGTACCTTCCGAGAGAGGAAGCGACTTTATAGATATTCATTTTTTGCCACAACTATGAGCCACACCATTCGTTTTGAGCCTTCCTATTATGAGGAGGCAACTAGTCATCCAATATGGAGAGATGTCATGATGGAGGAGTATCAATCCATCATGAAGAATGATGTGTGGGATATTGTTCCTAGACCTGAGAGGAATTTTGCAGTGACTTGCAAATGGATTTACAAGATAAAACACATAGTTGACAGCAGCATCGTGAGGCAGAAAATGATATTTGGTTCTAGATGATTCTCTCAGATGGAGGGAATAGATTATGAGGAGACATTTTCTCCTATTAATCGATATACTTCTATCTGGATGATTATTTCCCCTGTAGAATTCATGGGTTGGAGAGTACATCATATGGATGTAAAGAAAACCTTTCTCAATGGAGATATTAAGGAAGAAGTATACATCAAGTAGCCAGATGGTTTTGTGATACATCAAAAGGAGTCCCATGTGTGCAGGTTCAAGATGGCCTTGTATGGAATCAAGCAACCACCACGAGCTTGGTATGCAAGGATTGATGGACACCTGATGATTTTTGGGCTTCAACAAAAGCGTTTTGGATCCCAACCTGTACTACAAGACTGTTAAAGGTGACGCCTTGATTCTGGTCCTCTACGTTGATGATTTATTCCTCATCAGTATAGATAGCCTTATTATTAAATGCAAGTATGTGTTGGCCTCTAAGTTTGAGATGAAGGACCTTGGTATGATTCACTACTTCTTGGGACTAGAGTTGTGGCAAAGAACTAATGAGATCTTCTTAAGTCAGGGGAAGTACACAGTTGAGATATTCAAGAAGTTTGAGATACTGAACTTGAAGCCCCTGACTACACCAATGATGACGAATCTGAAGAAACTAAGTGTGTCTTATTATGATTATGATGAAATTGATTCGACTCTGTATAAACAGCTGGTTGGATAACTGATGTATCTGGTTAACACCAGACCAAATAATTGCTATGCAGTGAGTGCACTTAGCCATTTTATAAGTCAGCTGAGACAGACACACTAGATTGTTGCGAAGCATGTGTTGAGATACTTGTGAGGCACAGTTCGACATGGTCTGAGATATATTTCCACTATTGATATGATATGGTAGGAATATATTGACTCTGATTGGGCAGGGAGTGCAATGAAAAGAAAGAGCACCTTCAGGTGTTGCTTCACTTTGGCATCTTCCATGGTTTCCTGGTGTAGCAAGAAAAAAACTTTTGTGGCTTTGAGCACAACAAAAGCAGAGTACATTGCATTAATTATGACAGCTCATGAAGCAGTGTGGCTTCACAAGCTTCATGTCAATTTATTTGAACATGTGCTAGATTCCACCATTATTCATTATGGTAACTAAAGTTGTGTGAAGATCTTTGATAATCCAGTGTTTCATGACAAATCGAACCACCTTGAGATCAAGTACCATTTCATTCGAGACATGGTGAAGAGGAAGGAAGTATTGGTGAATTACCTTCCTATAGATGAGCAGGTTGTTGATGTTCTTACCAAACAAGGATGAAGTTTAAGTACTTCCGTGACAGACTCAGTGTGGCAGAGAATGCCTCCTTCGCTGAGAGGGAGTGTTGATGTTTGCAGCTTCCTGAGACATTCTCCATATCGTACTCCTCTGTGACTGAGTTGATTTGATCTATGATGACACTTATTCGAGAAATGATAAGTGGGGCACTTATCCGAGAAGGGATAAGTGTGGTTGGGCTTATAACCCAATGTCCCATGCAGAGAGCACATGAGGACATGTCAAGGGAGTTGACACTTGATGTCATACACTATGGGAGTTGAACCTAGTGTTTCTAGAGGGTGTAGCCTCTAGAAGTCCACATGGAGTGTCATGTGTGACAAACTTTCTCTAGATTGTATTCCTCTGTGAATTGAGTTGAGTTTATCTGTGAGGACACTTATCCGAGAAGAGATAAGCGGGACACTTATCCGAGAAGGGATAAGTGGAACACTTATTTGAGAACGAATAAGTGCAGTTGGGATTATAACCCAACTTCCCATGTGGAGAGAACATGAAGACATGTCAAGGGAGTTGACCCTTGACGTCATACACTATGGGAGTTGACCCTAGTGCTTCTAGAAAGTGTAGCCTCTAGAAGTCCACATGGAGTGCCATGTGTGACAAATTTTCTCCAGATCGTACTCCTCTGTGAATTGAATTGAGATGATCTATGAGGACACATATCCAAGAAGGGATAAGTGAAACACTTATTTGAGAAACAATAAGTACATTTCGGATTATATCCCACCGTCCCATGTTCAGAGAACATGAGGACATGTTAAAGGAGTTGACCCTTGATGTCTCACACTATGGGGAGTTGACCCTAAATGTTCCTAGAGGGAGTAGCCTCTAGAATTCCACATGGGAGTGGCATGTGTGACAAAGATTTTGCTACTATGGTGGTTTTTTACCAGTGGTGGAGACTGCATGTCTCTGGACAGTAGTTGTGTACTACTATGGAAAGATACCTCCCTAGCTAAGAGGGAGTGTTTATGTTTCAGCATCAGGCAAAAATTCTCCTGCATTGTGCTACAGAACAAGGGAGATAGGATACATTTATCACAAATGTGCACTTGTGATAAATGGGCCCATATGTAGTCCTTCCTTGATCAATGGAGAGCTTCTTGTGAGAATATCTTTTGGAGTATTGGTGAAGAGCTTCTTGTGAGATATTCTGGAGCATTTTTGGTGTGGAACACTTGAGAATATCGAATATATATATGTGTCTGAGGTAACCAAAGGATATCTAAGCCAAATTTTAGAGGGAAGGTGAAGAAAAGAGGGCCGAAATTCAAGGGAGGATAAATTCTTTTCATGATGTTTTCTAAGGTATGTTATTTACAGGTCATCTCACCATTTTTGTAATAATTTTTTTTATATAATGCTTCAGACCGTGATATTGATATACAATTGAGGAAACTTATCCAAGTATCTATGGTAAATAACTCATCTTGCGGGTCATTGTATTTTTGGAGATACACTCCGTGGAAAATAGGGTTTGTGGTTAGTCCTGAAACTAGTCTAAAACAAGTGTTTCAGGTAAAAACGTCATAACTTCTTCATAATAGATCAAAATTTAGTGAGACAAATTATTTTGGTTATATTATAGTATTTAGTATGTTTTGTAATAGTTTCAAAGATATTGTGCGGGGCACATTCTATAAGGTCTCTCTCTAGAATAAGGCAAAATTCAACAAGGTATGCCATTTTTGCTATAACTCCTTTTCTGAGAGGTTCCAAGTAGTGAAACCTGGAGGAATTGCATAAAACACACTGAAGAAAATTTTGTATCAGTTTTAGATCTTTATTTATTATAGGTACAAAGTTATGATTATTTCAAGTTAGGGTTGTTGACTAATCCAAAACTAGTCCTGGTTGAGACAAGCAGTTGATGAGTTGGCACATACATGAGGTGTATAGTTGATGATGTTGGTACATATTGATGAGTCATTGTTGATGAGTAGTTGAAACATGATTGGTATATACTTGGTACATGGTTGGATGCACCTTTTTATGGTACAGGTTGATTAGATTTTGTTTGGCACAGGTTGGTGCATGGTTGATGCACTTGTTTATGGTACAGATTGATATCTATTGAGGATTGTTTCCTCATCTCAGTTGGTGATAAGAATGTAAGCTGATTCTTTCATATAGAGATGGTTCTCTTGTAGAGTTTTACTCTATTCAGTTGTTGTTGAAAAACCCCCGGATTGAAGTCCATAATAAAAATAAAAATTGTACATACATCTTATGTTCCTTGTGGAGATGATTTGTTGATGATATATTTCTTATATATGTTGGGTATGTGTTATATTATTTGCACGAGTAGTAGTGTTTGAGCGTTTGCGTCGGGCGCGCGGGGGGGTTAGACGGGGTGCAGGGGGCAGAGCCCCCCACGCAGGGGTTCGGGGGCAGTGCCCCAAATTTTTTTTTCGCACCGGGACGACATATTTCCGAGACCACGTGATATTTAGGTGGTTTTTCGGGACATGATTTTTTGCCGATGATTTTCTATTTCTGGTTAAGGAATTAGGGTTTTGGACTAATCCAGGTCATTGGGTTAGGGTTTTGGTTGCTGTTGGCTCATGTATGTATATTGTATTGTAAACAATGTAACACAATGTATGAATATAATATATGTTGGTTTTCCCGGTTTGGGTTTCCAGGTGAAAAATCTCTGTGTAATGTTTGAATTTGCCATTGTATCTTTTCTGTTATTTTCTAAATATCAGTTTGTAGTAGGTATTGTACAAGGTTAGAATTTACATTTGGTATCAGAGCTTTATTGGCTTCAGGGGGACGCCTTTGTCGTCAAGGGTTTGGCTCAGGACTGTGATAAGCCTTGTTACAGTGGGAGATATGCGGTATTGTTTTTCAGGTGAAAAGAAATGGCAGGCAATTCGAAGATGGAGATCAAGAAGTTTAATGGGAAAATCTTTGAGCTATGGAAGCTCAAGATGGAAGATCTTTTGGTGGACAGAGATCAGTGGATCGCGGTAGATTCAGGTATGACACCTACAGGAACTTCTGCAGATGACTGGAAAAAGACGGATCGAAAGGAAAAGAGCACAATTCGACTGTGTCTCTCCGATTCAGTATCACTGAATGTGTCAGAGGAAGCTACAACCAAGGATTTATGGGAAAATTTGGGGAAGTTGTATCAGTCTAAGTCCCTGGTAAATAAACTATTCCTGAGAAAGAAGATGTATAACTTGAGGATGAGAGATGGAGACTTGGTGGTAGAGCATTTGAACGCCTTCAATACTATGGTAAGTCAGTTAGTATCTGTTGATATTAAAATTTCAGATGAAGCTAAATGTATCAGTTTGTTGTGTTCTTTACCAGACTCGTGGGATAGTCTGGTTGTGGCCATAGGTAGTAATACAACTTCTTTGAAGTTTGAAGAAGTTGTATTGTCCTTGTTGTTGGAGGAGATGAGACGAAAGAATATGGAAGGACATAGCACATATGCATTATTTGCAAGAGGAAGTTCCCAGGAAAGAAATAAATCTAATTTCTCAAGTGGGAGATCTAAGTCTAAGGGTAAATCTAAATATCCTGGAAAGTTTGGAAGGGTATGTTGGAGGTGTGGAAAAGAAGGGCACTACAAGAAGCAGTGTAGATCCAAAGTTGAGAAAAAGAAGGGATCTGAAGAATCTTCTTCTACAGAAGAAAAGACCTCCAAGGAAG